>PVIY010018219.1:0-47079 GCA_004026745.1 Myrmecophaga tridactyla | reverse complement strand
GGCCACATCTGAGCAACAAAAGAGGCTCTCTTGGGGGTGACTCTTAGGCCTAAATTTTAAGTAGACTTGACCTATCCTTTGTGGGGTTAAGTTTCATATGAACAAACCCCAAGACTGGGGGCTCAGCCTATAGCTTTGGTTGTCCACACTGCTTGTGAGAATATCAGGAATTCAACTTGGGGAAGTTGAATTTCTCCCCTCTCTCTCCATTCCCCGAAGGGGGCTTGCAAATACTTTTCCAGTCACTGATCAAATCACTCTGGGATTCATCGGGGCATCACTCTGGACAAACCAACAAAATCTCATGTCCTACCTGAGATTCCAAGTACTTACGACGTTCAGTCAAAGGAGGTAAGTTTTGACGCAAATCCCAAGGGGCTGGTCAAAATTCGGTATGGGGGGAAGGGAGGATCAAATATTGGAGATGCTATGAACAGGATTGGATTATGCAAGAGACAAGTGTTTAGAGAAGGGCAGCACACTGCACCCCAGGCAGGAAAAACATGGCTAGAAGGCACACACTTACGTCCTATGTGACTCTGCCAATGACCATTAGAAATTAGTAGACCATTAGTAGGGGGTTACTGAAGAGTATCAACTCATTGAGGCATGAATGTGAAACCATTTTATTTACTTTTAGTAACTGTCCCTGACTATGCTGAACAAGCCCCTACCAACATCTTAGCTGTTCAGTCACTTGTGTTTTTAGAAAGATGTAATGTTTTATCTAATTCAAAAGTTCTTCTCCCTTTACTCAGAGCAGGTTGAACCGAGGTCTGGAGACTTGGATCGGGACACAGTCTTTATCAAACACCTTCTCCTTCCTTCCTTTTCCCTGAGCTGTCTCCTCTGGTGTTGCAGCAGGACACAGCGGGGTCACTGCCTGCTCCTTCACTGCTGACTATCCTTGTCTATGGCTCCAACACACCGTGCCTTCTCTAACATGCTCCCCACAAGCAGCTCCTACAGGCAGTTATGAAATTTGGCTACACCTTCTGGCTGACCCTAGCTGTCCTAACTGTGTCATATTTTCCTTTCTCCTTCACTGGGGGAATTCCTCTAGAGACAGTTGCCTCCAATCCCATCTAATCCTCCTGGCAGTTTCCTAGGCCTGCTGTAATACATGCGGGAGCCATTTCAGCAGGTCTTGTAAAGGGTGTGAATTGATGGGGTGGGGGTGGGGGTAGGAAGTCCTGGTAGCCTCTTCACCTGACAGTCTCCTCCACAACTTGCAAGTGCATGCACATGTGTACTTGTGAATACACACACACACACACACACCATCATCATCATCGCCATCATCGGCTAATCCCAATTGTGTTCTTCCCTCATCCAGCAGCCCAGAGGCTGGGCTAACTCTGCAGCCATTCAATGAGAGAATGAAGTGTCAGTCTCCCCTTCTTCAGCCACTCCCAAATTTACAAATGATTCTCTTGGACCTCCCTCTCTTGCCTTCTGCAGAGGAGAGAAAGAGGAAATGAACACTTCCCCAAGAGCCTCCTCTTCTCAGGTTTCCTTTTTTTTTTTTTTTTTTTTTTAACTTTTTAGGATCTCACAGCTTTATTGAACTATTCATGAATCATGCAGCATCCAAACCAGAAAGTGGAAGGGAGCTCCGAAGGGTGGTAGAAAGGGTAGGATTTAGAGAGATAGGCTTAAACAACCAACAAGAAAGCTAGCAGTATAAATGGCTCTGTGCTGGCTGTATCACAGTATTATCCTTACATGGCTAATGCCAGGCCAGAGGGGCCAGGACACACAAGGCTGAACTGGAACTAGCAAGCTACGGTTGGTTGGTCTTAGGTTTCTCTTCTCAATTTTCTTATATCAGCAGAGGGTGGTGGACAGTGGAGGGATAATGTAAGTTCTGCGGAGATAATGCTTCTCAGCAAGCCCTACAAGGAGATAGCAGACCCCAGAAGCTACGGGGCTCAGGACTTAGAATGGGGGCCACATTTTGGGGCCTTGCTGATAATTCTGAAACACCAAAGGCAATCCCACTCGGCCTCTGACAGCAAGCTGTTAAAAGATTAAGAAATTAGTTTTCAGAGAAGAGAAGAGGTTTTCCCAATTTACATAAGAAATAAGAGGTGAGTATTAAAAGCCAAAACCATGATCTTCCCACTGGTTCTTGATAAGCTGACTTACAGAGAGCTTTGGAACTAATACAAGATGGATGTAGATAGGTGGTAGAGGACTCCAGAAAATGAAAGGAACAACCACAACTCGTAAGTATGGCCATCAGTCTATCCCAGTGAACACTCCCTTCTGCCTTTTACAAACTGGCATGATTAAATCAAGAGTGCTGAAGGCTGAGCCTAACTCACATCAGTTACCAGCCCCCCAAAGTGTTGTGTTGGTCTAAGAGTGAAAGTCAAATCCACTCCCCATTATCTAATGTATTTATTTCCCCACAGATTTTGACTTCCTGAATTCTGGGGCAAATACTAAAAGGGAGGGGCTTTCCTTGGGAACACTGTGACATTACATCAAGACATTCCAACCTACAGGCCCCGAGAGCTACACTGAAGCCAGCTCCCTGTGCCTTCTGAAAGGTCATGTTATAGATCATCTAAACTAAATATCTATTTTTAAGTTAGGCCAGATCTATCCAAGCAAAGCGAGAATGTTCCATCATTAGCTAAAGCATTTGGTTCTTCTCCCAAAGAACAAACCAAGATAGATCATTGGCAGACATGGGTTGGAGGTAGGGCACTGAGCATATACTTAAATCTTCAAGTTACTGAATATTTAAGCAGACTTTTATTTCACCGGTAATTAGAAAGCCTGCCTGTGTGGAGACACTACTTGGAGAAAGCTGGTGCAGAGCTGTGCCCAGGAAGTCCATAAATATCCCTGGATCAGACAAAAGCGCTTTAGAGGCAATTCAAGTCAAACGTGACTTCAGCAAATAAGTATTTACAAAGCACCTGCTCTGTGCTCAGCACTATGCCGGCTTTATTCTTCATTACACAGTGGAACCTCTCTGTGAGTCAAAGGCACATTTCCCTTTTTTTTTTTTTCTGATGGCAGAATGGAGAGACAATGGCGGTTTGGCCCAATACTAGCTGCCTTGTCCATCCTGGATCCTGCACTAATCCATGCTGCCAAGGTCCAAGTGCTTTCCAGATGCTTTCCCTCTCTGGATGTAAGTCATCTTGAGTTGGCACCAGCTGGAAATCTTTGCATGCTTCACTTGACTGAGCTGTCAGTCCAGTCACAAAACCAGATGAAAGAAAGAGAGAGAGAGTACGTGTGAGAGAAAGGAGGCAAGGGGAGGGATGGAGGGATGGAGGCACCATGGGAGGGAGAGAGAGAGAGTGAAGGAGGAAAGACTTAGGTTAATTTTAGCTCCTAGCTTTATGGTCTTAACATGACTTTTTAAAAAGGAATTAACAGGCTATTCTCCAGATGCTCAGTTTTGCAGGGGATGGCGCCCCAGAGAAATGCTCAAGCATTTCATTAAAGAGCCATTAGTGAGCACCTCACTGTGGTTAGATGATACATTTTCCTCGTTTATATGTGTATCCTTTTCTCCTTCACCAGAAGTGATCAGTAAATATTTAATGGATGAATGAAAGGATACAAATTGTCCAAAGGCAACCTCAGCCTGAGTGTTTAAGTGCCTGCTTACAGGAGCTAATGATCCATGACACTTGGTGAAAGGAAACAAAAGCCCCAAGAAAAGACTCCAGGGCACACGGCAGGAGGGTAAAGCTCTCCCAAACAAGATGCTGTTGGTCAAGGGGTAACCTGCAGATTTAGAATATTTAGAAGATGTGGTAGAAACAATAGAAGTTTCTGTTAACAATAAAATCTTTATGATGATCCGGAATACAGAAATCCAGCTTCCTTTACAGAAGTAGCTCAGACCTGTTTAGCATACACTAAACAAATCCATCATCTTATTAAAAGAGGTCAAAAAAAAAAAATAAGGTACAAGAAATAGAGGGAAGGAAAATGGCAATGAACAGAAAGGAAGATGGAGAGGAGGGAAGGAGAGGGGAAAAAGAGAAAGAGAGAGAGACAGACTAGTTTCTTCCTTTGGAGGGAAGCTGTGAGTTCAGAGTCATGAAATAAAGAGAATGCCTCCACACAGGAGATGCCATTACGCTCAAACTAGGGTCACGTATAAAACATCAATTTTCTGCTAATGTTGCTGAGGAACGATGAAGAGCTTCCTACTGTCTGAGGCAGCTCAGTGATGATGGGAAGCCTCCAGTCTATTTTGCCAGGTTTATTTCAGAAATGAAAAAATAATGAAGTAAAGCAACAAAATTTATGTTCCTCCTTAGTCCCCAGCTGAAACACCAAGCTCCAGTGTGAGAGAATAATGTAATATCATTCCCCTCAAATGTTTTGTTTTCAAATCCGTGTTTCTCTGCTCCAGGAAAATGGGTATTTATTAGAAAATGCAACTGTATACAATCCAACTTGTGTGTATTATATATAATATCTGTGTTTTGCCTTAAGATTCTTCAGCATAGACTGTGTGTTAAAGCAAAACTTCAGGTATTGTCTATTATTGTCCTAAGCAAAAGCCCAACCTGAGGAGTGGTTAGCTAGCTAGTTAGTAGTTCATTGGGAAGACCATATCCAGAGGAGCCTACTCCAGCTGCACCAGAGGCTTATGAAATAAGCATAAAGAATATTGAAAATTAGCTCCCTCTGATGAGATTAAATGCACTCGTGTTATGTGGATGAGCTAAAAAAAATAGTTTCAAGACACTCTCTACCCTGAAACAGGAATTTAAAAAGGCCTGTGGCCTGTACCTCCTGGAGTGGTCCCATACCCAGTTTGGAGGTCAAAAGTCTACCCTAATGTTAACTCCCAGGGTAATAGAATTCTGCACCTGGGAAATCAGTGTGTTTGCCACAGATAGACCTTGCATGGAACATATGGTTGAATTTTCTAAAGACAGGAGAGCTAGGACCTCCTCAGCCTTAAAGAGCAGGTGGTATGAACCAGCCTGGCCCTGCTCGGTAATAAATGTTAACAAATATCTGTATGTGACTCAGAATTTTATCTGAGAATTTCTTTAATCATGACCTGAAGGTGAGGTACTAAGAAAGTAACTAACCTCATCCACCTCAAACTTATTGGCTGCTCCTATTATCTACCAAAAATGAGTTGTGCATTCCTCAAATGGCCTGGGTCACTTTGCAATAGATAAATAATTAAGTTTAATAGGTAGAGCTGCTGCTGCTTTCCAATTTGCCTTTCAAATGTTGAAAAGTACAGCTCAAAAGAGTATTCCTTGGACATTAGCCCCATCAAGCCTGGAATTTGGTTGACAATTCTAGCTGCTAATTACAAAGACTACTCCTGCTTGTAATTTTGGCCTGATTCTCATGATTGCTGCTATGAATTCTGTTTTCAGTTTTTTGACATTTGCTTTGGTTTACTATTCTGCATTTTTATGCACAATAAGTCTACTTATTAATATGCATAAGATATTAATCTGGAATGTTAATATACCAAGGAAGATTAGTGTGCAGTTAAACGAAATTTTTCCTGTAAGATGAACATTGACTTCTAGGAATGTCAAACATGGAATTAGAAATTTAACATTAAACCAGATGCACATTAAAAATATATATATACATCATGATCAGTAGGGACTTATCCCAGGTATGCAAGAGTGATTCAACATAAGAAAATCAATTAATGTATCACATCCCATTAATAGAACAAAGGAAAAATCCACACAATCATCTCAATTGATGCAGAAAAGGCATTTGACAAAATTCAGCACTCCTTCCTAATAAAAGCAAGAAAACTAAAAATAACATGATAAAGGGCATGTATGAAAAATTCATAGCTAACATCACATTCAGTGTAGAAAGACTGAAAGCTTTCCCCGTAAAATCAGGAATAAGGCAGAGATGACCATTATCACCACTGTTATTCAAAATCATACTGAAAGTTCTTGCCAGAGCAATTAGGCAAGAAAACCAAGTAAAAGTCATCCAAATAGGAAAGGAAGAAGTAAAACTCCCTATTTGCAGATAACGTGGTCTTACACACAGAGAATCCTGGAAAATCCCGAACAAAGATACTTGAGTTAATAAACAAGTTCAGCAAAGTGGCAGGGTACAAGCTCAATATGCCAAAATCAGTCATGTTTCTATACACTAGTAATGAGCAATCAAGTAAGGAAATCAAGAAAAAAATACATTTACAATAGCAGGGCAATCAAATATCTAGGAATAAATTTAACCAAGAATGCAAAGGCCTTCTACATAGAAAATTCTAAAACATTGCTGAAAGAAATTAAAGAAGACCTAAATAAATAGAAGGACATTCCAGGTTCATAAATTGGAAGACAAAATTTTGTTAAGATGTTGTGCCAGTTTGAAGCTGTTATGCACCCCAGAAAAGCCATATCCTTTTCCTAATACAATCTTGTGGGGCCAGACCTCTGTTGTTCAGGGTAGAACCTTTCATTAGACTGTTTCCATGAAGGTTGACCCACTCAATTGTGGCATGAAGTTTTTGCTGTATTACTTCCATGGAGAGGTGACACACTCAATTTTGGATGTGACTTTTTGATTACAGGGAGATATGACTCTGCCCATTCCAGATGGGTTTATTGGAGTCCTTTAAAAGGGAAACATTTTGGAGAAACCTCAGATGCAAACGCTTGGAGAACAGTTGCTTCAGAGCCAACAGACATACAGACATTCAGAGATCCTTAGAGTGCCAGCAGAGAGCTCAGATGCTAGATACAGACGTTTGGAGATGCAGAGCCCAGCAGACGTCACCATGTGTCTTTTCATGAGATATTAAAGCCAGATCCCAGAGTTGTGTCCCCAAGGAGCTAAATGAAGGCTGACAGACACTTACAGAAGAAACCACTGGCATCAGACACTGGAAGCAATAGAATTGAGAGCAAGGACCAGCAAATGCTAGCTATGTGCCTTCCCATGTGACAGACATTGGCCTTCCTTAAGTCAAGGTAACTTTCTCTGGATGCCTTAGTTTGTAATTTTTATGGCCTTAGAACTGTAAGCTCATAATTCAATAAATTCCTTTTATAAAAGCCATTCCATTCCTGGTATATTGCATTCCAGCAGCATTTAGCAAACCAGTACAGATGTCTGTTATACTCAAAGCAATTTACAGATTCAATGCAAAGTCAATCAAAATTCCAAAAGATTCATAGATATGGAAAAACCAATCATCTGATTCATATGGAAGAGTAAATGACCCTGAATAACCAAAATGATCTTGAAAAAGAACAAAGTTAGAGGCCTCATTTTACATTTATTTATTTATTTTTTATTATCAAACCAAAACAACATACAAACATGAACATTCTTAACATAAAAAAGTTCTATGTTTGGTGTACAATCAATGGCTTACAATATCATCACATAGTAGTATATTCATCACCATGATCATTTTTTAGAACATTTGCATCACTCCAGAAAAAGAGATAAAAAGCAAAAATTCATACATACTTACCCCTCCCTCTCATTGACCACTACTATTTAGAGGACTCATTTTAAAACTTAATACAAAACTACAGTCATCAGAACAATGTGGTACTGGCACAGGGACAGACATGTAGACCAACTGCATCAAATTGAGATTTCAGAAATAAACTTTCACACCTTTGGCCAACTGATCTTTGATAAAGTATTAAATCCATTCAGCAGGAAAAGAATAGTATCTTCAACATATGGTGATGGTAGAATTGGATAGCCATAAGCAAAGCCAATGAAGGGGAACCCTTACCTCATGTAACACAAAATAGATCAAAGGACTAAATATAAGAACCAATACTATAAAGTTCCTAGAAAAAAAAAACATAGGGAAACATCTCCAGAACCTTGTGTTAGGCAGTGGTTTCTTAGACTTTAAACCAAAAGCACAAGCAACAAAAGAAAAATAAATGGCACTTACTCAAAATTAAAAACTGTTGTACATCAAAGGACTTTATCAAGAGACTAATAAGATAACCTGAAGAATGGGAGAAAATATTTGCAATCCATATATCTCAGAAGGGTTTAATATCTAGAATATATAAAGAACTTCTACAAATCAACAATAAATAAACAAACAACCCAATTAAAAATGAATAAAAAATGAGAATAGACATTTCTCCAAAGGAGATATGCAAATGGCCAATAAATATATGAAAGGATACTAAGTCAAAACTACAATGAGATACATTTCACACCCATTAGTATGGCAACTATTAAAAAAAGAGAGAGAGCTGAGAAAGTGCTGGAAAAGGTGTGGAGAAACAGGAACACCTGTACATTGTTGATAGTAATGTAAAATGGTGCAGACTGTAGAAAATGGTTTGGCAATTTTCAGAAAGTTAAGTATAATATTATCACATAATCTGGCAATCTTACTTCTAGATACATACCCAAAAGAATTAAGAGCAGTGAGTCGAATAGATATTTTAACTCTGATGTTCATCGTGGCATTATTAAAAATTGCCAAAAGATAGAAGCAACCCAAATGTCCATCAATAAATGAACGGATAAACTAAAGGTGGTACATACATACAATGGAATTATTTGGCCATAAAAAGGAATGAAGTTCTGATGCATACTACAACATGGATGAAACTTGAAGATACTATATTGAGTAAATAAGCCAGACCCAAAAGAACACAAAACTGTACAATATCATATACAAAATAAGAAGCTTAGGAAAATTCATGAAGTCAGAAAATAGAGTACAGATTACCAGAGACATGGTGGAGAGGGATATGGGAGTCAGTGTTTAATTGGTACAGAGTTTCTATTTGGGGTGAAGGAAAAGTTTTGGCGATGGATGATGGAGATAGAGGCAAAATTTTGTGAATGTAATTAATATCATGGAATTGTATATTTGAAAAGAGATGAAAAGGGAAATTTTAGGTTGTATGTAAGTCACCACACCTACCCACAAACAGAACTGTACAACACAAAAGGTGAACCCTATTATAAACAGTGGACTAAAGTTAATAGCATAATTATAATAAAATTGTTTCATCAGTTGTGACAAAACTACCACACTAATGCAAAATGTTAATAATAGAGAAAATTGTGTGTGTTAAGGGGGTGGTGGTTATGAGAGAACTCTGCATTTTCTATATGATTTTTCAGTAAGCCTAAAAATGCACTAATTAAAAAAAAAAGCGTTAAGCCAGGTCTCACACATTAAATATAAGGCATCGATATAGCTTGTGTTGAGCAAATACTTTGTCAGTCAGCTGAGCCTAAATTGTAACTATCACAAGGTTTGATGATTGCAAATTGGTTCATCACAATTAACATTTTTAAGCCTATTTCCTTGGAGACTCTCAAAATGTTTTACCAAGAATTTTCTCTTCTTAATTTTTAAAGCATTGATGTGAATGCTTAATAGATGCGTAAACTGAAGAACAAAAATGTCTATGTCTAGTCCTCCAATAGCATATGAAAGGGCAAAGAGCAAATGCTAATAATGAGCTCTTTGAGCTTATCTCTTTCTTTAGAATCCAAATTATATGGTGTATTATTCAGGATTCTCTGGGGAAACAGAACCAAGACGAGATATCTATAAAAATGAGATTTATAAAAGTGTCCCATGCAATCATGGGAACACAAGAGTCCAAAATCCATAAAGCAGATTGTGAAACTGGCAACTCTGATGAACGGTCTCAATGAACTCCACAGGAGAGGCTCCCTGGATGAAGAAGCAGTGAAAATTCTCTCTTCTCCTTAAAAAGTCTTCAGCTGATTGGATTCTCTCATTTATGGAAGACACACCCTTAGTTGAGTATAGATCTAATCAGTCACAGATGCAATCAATTGACTCATGATTTAATAAACCAGCTCCCTGGTTTATCAACCAGATACAAAATATCCCTGCAGTAATGGTTAGGCCAGTGCTTGCCTGACCAGACAAGCTGGGCACCATCACTTGGCTAAGATGACACCTAACCATCATATATGGGTAGGTACTCTAAAAAATTAAAGTGCTAAAAGGATTATAAATAAAAATAGCAAGGTGGGCAGTGTGGCTCAGTGGTAGAATTCATGCCTCTCATGCTGGAAACCCAGGTTCAATTCCCGGAACCTGCCCATGCATAAAAAAATAACAGTGACCTGCCTTTCCCTTGCCCACACCTAGTCTTACTCTCCGGTGGCACCCATTACCAATTCCTTCAACTCTTTCTTCTAACATTTACCTCCACATTTAAAAATAATATATGCATTCTGCTATTAGTTTATGAATTTTTACATAGTAAATCTAGTGGCTTCCAATTACTGACATTGAAGGTTTTATCTGACTCAAGCCCATTAATAAGATCAAATTTACACAGAGGTCAGAATACAGAGAGGAAAGAAAACTTACAGGTAATTCTTTGGAGAAATTGATGCTGTGATAACCAGACCTTTTCCTGCACAAAGGGAAAGGATGCAGTGTTGATTTCAACTTCCTTCCCCTTAAGTCTAAAGACAATGGGCTTCAAAGTGACCATCAAACAGGCTCATATGTGGTCCCTGCAGTGAGAACACATAGAGGCATTTCTAACTCCTGTCCAGAAAATTGCATTATATTAATAAGACTTCATTCTGGCAGATTGTGTTGAGTCTCTTCTCTTTTTGGAAAGAATAATTTCCATGTTGTGAGAGGGACGATGAGAAGGCCATGTGGCAAGGATATATAAGTGACCTTTAGGAGCTGATGGGCAAAGAAATGGGGACCTCAGTCCTATACCATGTGGAAATGAATCTGCCTATAACTTCATGAGTTTGGAAGAAGACCCTGAGTTCTAGAAATAATGAAGCCCACCTGACATCGTGATTGCAGAGTTGTGAAACGCTGAAGAAACTAAACCATGCCCATACTCCTGACCCACAGAAACTAAGATAATAAATGAGCGATGTTTAAGCCACTAAGTTTGTGGTCATTTGTTTTGCAACATCAGAAAACTAGTACAGTAGAAATGTTGCTCTGGGGTCATTTTAGAAGGATCCTGTCCAGAGCACAAGGGGATCCCTGGAACAGGAGCCTGTGTGGGGCTGGCCATCTATAACCAGAAGCTGACTGATGGTCAGCCAAAGGATAACATGCAGAACCTGAGACACCTGATGATGGAAGTTCCAAAGAACTCACAAGAGCTCACCTCAAAGAACTCACAAGTCAGGGGAGGAGTCAGATTAACTGTCTGCTAAACCCAGAGCTCCAAGCCATCAAAGGCCAGTAAGAATTTCCTATTCCCTATCCCTGTGGTTTACTGGTAAACTGACTCTACAGAAAGTGAGAAAAAGCCCTGATTTGAATGAAGCATTTGATAATTTCTGTAGTGTAACTATTCCCCCCATGATTGATTTCAAGCTACCAACAACCAGCTGGTACTATTCCTGATATTTAACAATTAGCTCTCCTGAGCCAGTGCTTTAGCAGACCTTCCTCCAGCCCTTCCCTTATATCCAGCAGGATATCAGGCAGCCTGTGGGGAGAAGGTGAATGGAAGGAAAGAGTAGAAGCCTAACCCAGTTCTGTAGGTCCTTAATGAGGGAAGAGGATGAGAAGAAACTTAACCTTGAATGGAGATTGGAGTGTTGATTAATACCTTGGACGAAGCATTTATAGAGCTGAGATCTGTGTTTGTGACTTAAGAGGATCTAGAACTGTCTATTACACAAGAGTGAGAGAAAGGTCATGGGACCTGCCCAAATTTATACACACCCATGCATGCACACACGCAAATAAACACAATGTGGTGACAAACTAAATTTAATTTTTCCTGTAGGTTAACCAAGACAGAGAAAAAAAATTCAGATCCATGGCTATTTTTTTCTTTACTATTTTTTAATATTCCCCTCCTTTCTCAAAAATGCCTTTATAAGTAAGGTACACTTTGTAAATTCCAAATTTATAAGCAGATAAATGAATGCTTAAATGAATGAGTGCAGTCGCTCTCTAATGTGTTTCTCCATTTGTAAAGTGCTGCCTCAGTCTCTCAGAAATCCCCCCTGTGCTGGTGCTGCCCCTCCAGACAAGGCACGCATGAAGGCACGCTATTGTGAAGAATCTCAGGAGACTGCCAGGGAAAAATCATAAAAATTTTAAAAGCAGTGAGAACGGAGTGACTTTGCATACCTAAATGGACCTGACAGCTAAATGGAAAGAAACATGAATATTTGCTTCAGGAAACTCACAGGGTGCAAAAGAGGAAAGAAATTTAAAACTTGGGTGGAGTCAGACCTCTGGGATCAAGATGAATCTGTCTGCATCATTTCCACTGGATTTCCACTTAGGAAAAAGTGCAAGCTTTTTTTCTGATGAGTCATATGGGAGCAGTTTGTGCAGTTGCTATGGGTTACGCTCTCCAAGGGATTGAAGCCTTCAAATTTGCCTCCACGTAGACCGAGTTCCTTTTGACCTCTATTTCAAACAGATAGGCATGAGCGGTGCATGCTAGCTGTTATTTGTACCATAACTGAGCACATTATTCTTATGGTAGTTCTCAAATGGAGGTCTTTCCTCCGTTATGTCTATTCTAGTGAAACTATAGCAAATAAATTCTGTTTAGTAGGATATTTATATCTTCCCAGGATTTCAGAGCCATCTTACTCTCAGCTGATGGACTTAATTTTCACTTCACTGAGAAAATAGAAGCAATTAGAAGAGTATTTCAGCAGGCTTCTACCAAAGTATCTAACAACATTCTTTGCTTTCTCATATCTTCCCTAGATGAAATTTCCATTCTCCTGCCTAAGTCAGCCTTTCCACTCCTGTACTAGATTCCATCCCTCTTGCCTAAGCAAGATATCCATCCACCAATTTTCCTTTATATCTTCTACGTCATTACTTTTTTCTTGCTGTCTGCTCGATCATTTCTATCAGGATTCAAACAAGCCATTATTTGTTCCATCTTAAAACAAGACAAAACAAAAAACTTTTCTTTGTCCCTACTTCTACTACCAAATACTGCCCCATTTCTTCTCTCCCTTTTGCAGCTAGTCATCTGGCTGTCTTTAGTTCCTTTCCTCCTACTCTGTCTTAAATCCACTTCTGCTTGTCACTCCACTGACACTGCTCTTGACAAAATCACCAGTTATGTCCATGAGACTAAATCCAATGGTAAATTCTCACAGATCATCTTATTTGATCTATTAGATTAGTAGGTGACATTGTTGATCACTCACTCTTCTTTATACAGTTTCTTTATGGCGTTTCCAGGACAGCACACTCTTGGTTTTCCTTCCTACTCCCTGATGACTCCTTGATTGGGTCTTCTACTTTTCCCTGACGACTCAATGTTAGAGAGCCCCTAGGTTCAGTCCTTCACCTCTTCTTCACTGTCTATCCACACTCCCTTGGTGATCTCATCAAGTCTTGAAGGCTTACTCATCATTTATATGCTGATGACTCCCAAATTTACATCTCCAATACAGATCTCTCCCCCAAATTCTAGATTCATTTACCCAGCTACCTCCTCTATATCTCCATGTGTATGCCTAACCTCTCAAACTTAGTTCCAAAATTGGACTCATGATTTCCCCCTTTTCCATCTCAGTTGGAGACAACTCATAAAAAAACCTTGGAGTCATCCTTGACATCTTTCTTTCTCCCACACACCACATGCAACCTGTCAAGAGATCATGCTGGCTTTACCTTCAGAATATATCAATACTCTAACCACTTTTCCCCACCCCCACTGCTCCCAGGATGGTCCCTATCATAGTTCTGTCTCATCTAGATTACTGTTAGAGCCTTCTACATAGAATCTTTACATCTACCATTGCCCCCTAGTGTCTTTTCCCTAGGGGGGAAAAAGTAATTCACTTGAGACCTAAGCTGTGTTTTATGTCATTCCTTTATTCAAAACCCTGCAGTGGTCTAGAGCCTCTGCTAGGCAGTTGCCAAGGGGGAACCTACTGCAGGTTTTTCAGGCAAGGGGAGACTGGGTTCCTCAGTCAGGAGAGAAAAGACTGCTTGTACTGTTAAAGGAAGTGGAAATTAGTGGCTCAAGTTCTTTAGCTTCATTGGAATTCACCTGTATGTCACCATCTCACCTCATTCCCAACCAATGTCCTAACTTCAATTTAAGAGATCCTGAGAGGTTTTGAATTCAATTTACCTTGGAATTCAAATAAATTGGGTTTGGTGTTAAGTGATCTTGACCTTGCTGCTAGAGGAGATAAAAAGTTTCTGTAAGGGTGGCTATAGACATTTTCTGGTTCCTTACTCAGACCATGACCTGGGAATTTAAAGCCTTGAAATCATAATTTTTTTCCCATAACATCTCCAGCATACATAGAAGCAAATTGCCAGCTGTCTCATGCTGCTAATTTTCATGAAAATGTTCTAAGGCAGCAGTTGCTTGCTCACCCAAAGCCAATGCTGCAGATGAAAACTTAAACAACTGTTTTGCCACTACAAACAGGGTAATAAATGCCATTAAATCTGTTCTAATCAGTCAACCTATACCAGATTCCCATCCCTGGACTCTATTTCCTAGGTACTATACTTGCTTACCAATAACTGCATCAGTCAGGGTTCAGTCAGAGAAGTAGCCACTGTGGTTCTATGGAATTTATTATAGGAATCAGACTTTACACAGTTGTAAAGGAGCTAGGAAAGTAAGGTCCCACCAGGGTAGTTGGAGGATTAGAGAAGAGATACTATCTTGTTCTCCTGAAGCATTGACATAAGTGGACAAGTTGGAGTTTACAAGGGAATGTGGGAAGCCAGACATAACCAGCTGCTGGAGTGGAACCATGCAGGATGCTGGTGGAGAAGTGTGTGGCCATCATCCAGGAAGTGGAGCTGAACCCCAGGCAGGAGAGGGTGAGGACCAACTGGAAGCCTCCAGCATGTCTGTGTCTGTGTCTCACTGGATCTAGCCATACTGAGCTTCAGGGAGAAATGGCTGCAACTTCACATCCACCTTTCAAATCTCCAAAATTCCTCTTTGGCAAACTCTGACCTCGAGCAAAACAGAAATGAAGAATCTGGGAAATGCAGCTCCAGTTTAATCAAATTGGTACAGTACAAATTACCACAGGATCTACCTAATAGGTTTTCCTACCTGTTCTTGACACATTTTGGATAATTTACATTTTTAAAGAACATCATCTATTTCAATTAGATTTCTTTAAAACTCTGAGCAAATGTATGCATAGTATTTGCATTCCTATAATTTATAAAAAACCTTCTAAATCCATAGTTACAAACCCACTTTTATTTTTAATGTTGTATTTCTATCTTCTCTTTCTCTAATTAAACTGCCAAGATTTAGGTATTTTATCAGTTTTTCAAAAGAAATCTACTTTTGTTTTTATTGTTATGTTCTCATTTTTGTTTTTTATCTAATTAATATATGCCTTCGTGTTTATTAATTCATTCCTTTCAATTTGTCTGAACTTATCACTTTCTTCTTGCTTCTAGAGTTAAAATTTTAAGTATTTCCAAACTTCCTTACTTTTAACAAATGCTTTTAAGCTACAAATATTCTTATTTTATCACTTATGGATACAATATTGACTGTATGACATAAGTTTTGATAAGCAGCACATTTCTTGTCATTAATTTTTCCATCGTTTGTAACATTGGTTTTGATATTTTTGTTTAACTAAGAGTTGTTTAAAAGAGTACTTGCATTATTTTTTTTTAATGAAAATGACCCTTTATTAAGTATGTCTGGTATGTGCTAGGTATTATGTTAGGTACCTTTCTATCTTGTAGTTTTATCTTTGATGGAGAGAATGATTCATGGACTCAGAAGCAGCACTTTAGCCCTAAAAGGATCAAGGCTCAGAGACATTGTGGTCCTGGAGGAAGTTATTAAATTCCACTGATTTAAATGAGCAAAGCTAGTAAAGCTCTTAGTGCAATGCCTGGCATGGAGGTAGATCTCAATAAACATTAAAGACAGTAAACTTGAGCCCTTGCAGATCTAGGACTAATACATTTCTATTAAGATACAGGGCTTACCCCCACCCCACCATTTACCTCTTTGATCAGTATAGTTGCATTTACTGTTTAAAAACAATTATTTTCTTGTTAAAGGCTCCTTTTGTTGCACTGCTATGAGATAATGTGCTATATTGTTTCTTCTTTCTTGAACTCATTGAGATTTTATTTGTGACCTACTACCATGATCTTGACTATTTCTTGTTTGTTTGAAAAGCCTGTTTCAGGGCAGGTTAATATGTTAGTCTTGATTTTCAAATCCCCTCTGGCTTTACACAGTTAGTGTTGACTTTGATTTTTGCCAATTTCTAACACAAATATATTAAAGTTTATACTTGTGGATTTGTAACAACAACAAAATCCTGCAATGGCTCCCGGTTGCATGTGGTCTTTACAGTGGCTGCGAGCCTGGCCACCTCACTGACTCCTCCGGCCTCGTTCCTCCTCTCCTCCCCCCTCCCTGCTCACTGGACTTCTGCCACAGACCCCCTCACCCCCCACTGCTGCTCAGATACGACCATTGCTCAACCTGCTTCCTGTGCCTGGAAGGCTCTTCCCTTGAATCCACTTGGCTAACTCCCTCACTTCCTTCTAATTTTTGCTCAAATCTCACCTTTTCACCCTATTTAGTATGCAACTGCCCACCCCATCCACAATTGGCAGTTTCACCCCCTCTTACTTGCTTTATTTTTCTCTTCTCCATAGCATTTTTATCACTCTCTAACATACTATATAATGAATTTATTTTGGTCATTTTTCCCTCTGTCTTCTCTATTTGAATGTGAACTCCAGGAGAGATAGAAGTTTGTCTGGTTTGTTCACCAATGTTTCCAAAAACCTGGAACTGTGCCTGGCAGATGTAAGGGCTTCGCATATGTGTGATGAGTGAATGACCTGTATTGAGACTGAAACTTCAGTCTGGGTCATTGTGGGAGATTGAGTTATATAATCCATTAAAAGTATATGTTCTTAATCTTAATCCATTACTGTGGGGGTGGACCCATTGTAAATTGGACCTTGTGAAGAGGTTATTTCTAGTTAAGGTGTGGCCAACTGAATCAGGATAGGCCTTAATCCTGCTATTGGAGGCCATGTTAAGAGAAACCCAGGGGACAAGCTGAAAGCCAGAAGTCAGTAGGGACCAGAAAGAGAAAAGAGAGGTCCTGACCAAAGAAGGGAACCCAAAGATTGCCAGTCTGCCTGAATGCTACTGACCCTGGGAGAAAACAAGACTTCCAGCCTCTGAGGCTGTGAGACAGTGAATTCCTGTTGTTTAAGCCAACCCATTGTGTAGTATATGTCTTAACGACCAGGAAACTGAGCCTGGTTTCAGGGAATACTCATTGCATTCCAAGACTTTTCCCAAGCCTGTTTTGCGAGTTCTTTATTAGCAACAGGTCTTAATTGATTGAGATCACAGTGCATCTGTTTTTGATTGATTTACAAGTATAATATACTTGTTTGATTTACAAGTATAATTTTGTTTCTCAGAAAACTCCCCATGGTCAGTGTTTCTTCATACTTTTTGGCTCACTGTCCTAATTGAGAATTACTAGAAAAATGTACATGTGTATATTTTCTTTCAATTTCAGAAAGCATGAGGGGCCCCAGATGCTTCTTCATGAATCTCTAGGAATGGATCTCAGCCAGAAGTTTCAGGCACACATATGCTCACAGAGATGTATGAACACATTTGGAATTTACGCTATGGGGCCTCTCTGATTTCAATCTTTTGCTACCAGTGCACCTTTTAAGACTTTCCCCCCTCCCCATCTTACCAAGTTGTTTATTTTTTCCCCCTACTTGTTGAAATAACTGTAGTGTTTCAGTTTCAAAAGAAGTTTGCAAGAACAGGATGGCCATACGAAAATCCTGCTGGAAATATAATAAGTGTAAATTTTTACCCAGAGCAAATGGAATGCAAAATATGAAGATGTGGAAATAATTCCCTGGCCCATCACTATTTAATAAGCTTTGAGTTTATAGTTGTCAAGTGGCAGACTTATGATACACTGACTTTAGAAATAAAATACCTAAGTGTGCTGGTTTGAAAGGATGTATGTTCCCTAGAAAAGCCATGTTTTAATCTAAGTCCCATTTCGTAAAGGCAGAATAATCCCTATTCAATACTGTATGTTTGAAACTGTAATCAGATCATCTCCCTGGAGATGTGATTTAATCAAGAGTGGTTGTTAAACTGGATTAGATGATGACATGTCTCCACCCATTTGGATGGGTCTTGATAAGTTCCTGAAGTTCTATAAAAGAAGAAACATTTTGGAGAATGAAGGAGATTCAGAGAGAGCAGAGAATGCTGCAGCACCACGAAGCAGAGAGTCCACCAGCCAGTGACCTTTGGAGATGCAAAAGGAAAATGCCTCCCGGGGAGCTTCATGAAACCAGAAGCCAGGAGAGAAAGCTAGCATATGATGCTGTGTTCACCATGTGCCCTTCCAGCCGAGAGAGAAGCCCTGACTGTGTTCGCCATGTGGCTTCTCACTTGAGAGAGAAACCCTGAACTTCATCAGCCTTCTTGAACCAAGGTATCTTTCCCTGGATGGATGCCTTTGATTGGACTTTTCTATAGACTTGTTTTAATTGGGACATTTTCTTGGCCTTAGAGCTGTAAACTAGCAACTTATTAAATCCCCTTTTTAAAAGCCATTCTGTTTCTGGTATATTGCATTCCGGCAGCTAGCAAACTGGAACACTAAGTTTTTCGATTCTTCATGTGAAAAGATACTTGATGTAATTATATTCCTCATACTCAGAGAATCATTTATGTCTTATTAATTAGTATATTTTTAATTATCATTTAAAAGACAATTCTAACCAACTATGGTCTCAGAGCAATTATCTACCATAAAACATTTAAAAGGCCATCTGGGGAATTTGTCATATGCTAGCTCTGTTTATCCTGTGGACAGATGGTTTGTAACACCTGGATTGTATTAAAGTCTCCTGTGGCACTTTACAATAACCGTTTCCTGGCCTGCTCATAGTCCTATTAAATCAGAACCTCATAGGCAAGACCCAGGAAAGTGTATTTCCAAAAACTTCCACATGAGTTTTTCAACATAGGTTGAAAAGCACTGCACAAGCAGAAGGAAGCAGTAGTTTTGGTTTTGCTTCTTTTAGTTTCTATTTTTGGAATAAATTTGATCGATAGAAAAGTTGCTAGGTTAGCACAGAGAGGTCCCATGTACCCTTTATGCAATTTTCCTATTCTAGAAGATTCGTCAAAACTAGGAAATTAACACAGGTACATTGCCACTAACTAAAACACAGACTTCATTTGGATTTCACCGGTTTTTTCTCTAATGTCCTTTTCTGTCCTGGGACATCACACTGCATTTAGTCAATCTATCTCTTTAGTCTCCTCCAATCTGTGACCTTTTCTTTGTCTTTCCTGTTTTCATGGCTTTGACCTTTGGAAGAGTAGTAATCAGGAATTTTGTAGAACACCCACAAATTTCAGTTTGTCTGATGTTTTCTCATGACTAGACTGGGATTGTGAATGTTGGGGATGAATACCAGAGGTGAAATGGTTCTCATGGCCTCGTACCAGGGGACATGATGTCAAAATGATTTATCGCTGGCGACTTTAACCTTGATCGCTTGGTTAAGGTGGCGTCTGCCAGGTTTCTTCTCTGCAAAGGGACAGCTCTTCCCTTCTAACTGCAATTCATTAGAATAGACTCGCAAGTATAACCCACACAAAAGGGGAGGGGCATTAAGAGTGGGGGCAGGGGAGTATCTGCATATATTATTTGGAATTCCTTGTTATAGAATATTTGTCTCTTCTCCCACATTTATTGATTCAATCATTTGTTTATATTATATAAATAGCATAATAAGGAACAGTTATTTAATCTTTGGATTATAATCCAACACTACCATTATTTATTTTATTGCTCCAATTATTCCAGCTTTGCCATTTCAAGCTCTATCAGGTTGGCTCCTGTGTGCTTTTGACATGCCCCTTTCTTTTTCTTTCTTTCTTCTTTCCTTCCTTCTTTTCTTCCTTTGTCTTTCCTTCTTTCTTTCAGCATTCTCTTATTTCCTAGCACTATAAGATGCTCCAGGCTCATCTTGTGTTTTCCTGACCCAGCCCTAGAATCAGCTGTTTCTTCAAAGTGCCTTGATTCTTTTTACTAGAGAATTATTCTTGGCTACTGGGATGTCACTGCTTCTAGGCTCTCTCAGCTGACACAGTAAGGAAATATATGTATGTGTATTAACTCACATATATATACATATCTATAATTATTCTGTATCTCTCTCTCCCCCCACCCCAGATAAACACAAGTTTACATTGATGTCTTCAGTCCTAATCCAGCACCAGAGGACTTATGCTAGCCTTCTCCACTTGCTTATATATGAATGATTTTTTTTTTTTTTTTTTTGCATGGGTAGGCACCGGGAATCAAACCCAGATCTCTGGCATGGCAGATGAGAACTCTGCCTGCTGAGCCACCATGGCCCACCCCACTTGCTTATTTATAACTTCTTTCTCTGACAGTGAGAAACCTGGCCCTCATTATCGACAATTTATTTATATATTTTCTTAACTCTAATATACATGTAAAGTAGTTGCAGGACTGCTAACCCACACCCCGATGAGAAATACATTTACCAGCCTGTGTACAATGTTTATGTGTAGTTCTGTTTTGTATTTAGGGATTTTTATTTGCTTTTAAATGCTTTTTTATTGTGAAATATAACATATATACAAATAAAAGAAAGAAAAAGCAATGATTTTCAAAGTACACTTCAACAAGTAGTTACAGAACAGATTTCAGAGTTTGTTAGGGGTGGCCATTCCACTCGTTCAGATTTTTCCTTCTAGCTGCTCCAAATACTGGAGACTAGAAGAAATGTCAATACAGTGATTTAGCAGTCATACTCATTTGTTAAGTCCTCTTTTCTCTGTTACAACTCCTCCTTCTCCTCTGATCCTTCTCCCAATCTATAGGGATCTTTAGGCGATGCCGGTCCTGACTTTTTCAGGTTGAGAAGCAGTGGCCATACTAAAGGATAGGGTGATGTAATTAGTTGATAATATAGAGATGCTGGTCCCTCTGGGTTTCAGGGTTTACATGGCCTAGGAACCTTCTGGAAATTATAGACTCCAGGAAAGCAAGCTTAGAGCATGAAACTTTTACAGAGTCTCAGCTCAAGTCCTAGGTGTTCTTAAGAGTTAACAGGAATATCGACCATGCACCTAAAAAAAAAAAATAAGTAAGAGTTAACAGGAATAATGTTGGTTGGTGTGATGGTTAGCTCTGGTGACAACTTGGCCAAGTGATGATGCCCAGTTGTCTAATCAGGCCAGCACTGGCCTGACTGTCGTTGCAAGAATATTTTATGGCTGGTTGACAAACCAGAAGGCTGGTGTATTAAATCATCAGTTAATTAATTGCGTCTGTGGCTGATTACATTTGCAATCAGCTAAGGCATGCCTCCCACAATGAGATAATCCAATCAGCTGAAGACTTTTAAGGAAGAAGAGAGACTTTTTCATTGCTTTTTCAGCCAGCAAGCCTCTCCTGTGGAATTTCTCCAAACCCTTCATTGGAGCCACCAGCTTCACAGCATGCCCTATGGATTTTGAACTGTTCCATTCCCAGTTGCATGAGATAACTTAATAAAATCTCATGTTTAAAGTCATCTCCTATTGGTTCTGTTTCTCTAGAGAACTCTGATTAACACAACTTCGTACCAGGAGTGGTTCCTGAGAAACAAAATCTTAAAAATGGGCTTTTACAATAGGTTTTCTACTCTGATTAGACTCAGATGCATTAATGACTCTATTTCCAATAATCAAGATGGTACTGACAGTCCATGGGGTGAGTTGGCAAGAAAGATACTCAAAATATCACCATTAGATTTTGCATGCTTATATGAGGCAAAACTCTGAGTGAGAGTGTTTTTGACACTTTTATGGAGTTTTGTGGAATTAAGAGGTATAATGATGTTGGCTGGTTCTTATTAGATACACTAGATATAGTGATGAGGAAAGGGATGAGCTGAAGGCTTCAAATTTGCAACTTAAGCATCATATGAATGATGTAAAAGTTTCCATGTGTGCCCTGAAAAAAAAATCTTATTTCCTGTGGTCGCAGAAACAGAGCCTCTTTGTGTGAGTAGAAGATTAACAACGTAAACTAAGATCTCAAACTTGCAGGGTGTCTGCTGTTAAAGTAAAGGCTCTTATTGGAAAAGAATGGGATCCTGAAACATGGAGATATATGGCTTGTTAATGATGGTGATGGGGAGACAGCCTTTCACCAATGTGGCTGTGCATTGGGGAAAAGGAAATGATCAAACATTTTGGGGATTATTAGGCATTGGCTCACAAGTAACACTAATTCCAGGGGACCCAAAATGTGACTCTGGTCCACCAGTCAGAATAGGGGCTAATGGAGTGATCAATGGAGTTTTAGCTCAGGTCTGTCTCTCAGTGGGTTCATTGGGTCCCCAGACCCATTCTGTGGTCATTTCCTCAGTTCTAGAATGCATAATTGGAATCAACATACTCAGTAACTGG
Source organism: Myrmecophaga tridactyla (assembly GCA_004026745.1). Classification (NCBI taxonomy): domain Eukaryota; kingdom Metazoa; phylum Chordata; class Mammalia; order Pilosa; family Myrmecophagidae; genus Myrmecophaga; species Myrmecophaga tridactyla. The sequence continues at coordinate 24,613 of PVIY010018219.1, read as the reverse complement.
CAGAAATCCCCACATTGGTTCTCTGACTTGTGAAGTGAGGGCTATTATGGTAGGTAAGGCCAAGTGGAAATCACAACAACTGTCCCTACCTGGCAAAATAGCAAATCAGAAGCAATACTGGCTGGTACGGCAGATTTTTAACTCTTCCGTTCCCACAGTTGTTGAGACACCTTTATAAATCTCATATTATAGATCTCTCTTGCTGATTCTGTTTCTCTAGAGAACCCTGACTAATACAGTTGGGGTTTAGCAAACCCTGGAAATCAGCACCATCTAACTGAAGCTTGCATAAGAGTAGCCTCCAGAATAGCCTCTTGACTCTATTTTATCTCTCTTAGGCACTGATGCCTTATTTTATTACACTTTCCTCCCTTTGCTCAGGAAGGCATTGTCAATCCCACAGGGCCAGGACCAGGGCCAGAATCAACTCCAGGAGTCACGACACTCATTGTCAGGGAGACTTTCACCCCTGAATGTCACGTCTCATGTAGGGGAGAGGGTAATGTTTTTCTTGCAGAGTTGTGCTTAGAGAGAGAAGGGCCACTTCTTAGCAACAAAAAAGGGTTCCTGGAAGCAACTCTTAGGCCTTCTTATGGGTAGCCTTAGCTTCTCCACTATAAAAAAACATTTCATAAGGGCAAGCCTCAAAATCAAGAATGGGACATGACATCCAGGGAAGAAAGTCTCCCTACAAAGCAAGATATGACTTCCAAGGATGAGCCTGGCCCTGGCACTGTGGGATCAGCAATGCCTTCCCAACCAAAAGGGGGTAGAGAGTTATAACAAATAAGGTAGCAGTGGTTGAGAGAGTTCAGATAGAGTCAAGAGGCTACTCTGGAGGCTTCTGTTATGTAAACTTCAGGTAGACATTGCTATTTATTATGGTGTTCTAGTTTGCAAGCTGCTGGAATGCAATATATCAGAAATGGAATGGCTTTTAAAAGGGGAATTTGTTACATTGCAAGTTTACAGTCTTAAGGTCATGAAATTGTACAATTAAAGCAAATCTATAAAAAATGTTCTAATTAAGGCACCAAGAAGAGATTACTTTCACGCAAGAAAGGCCAGTGAAATTCAGGGATTCTCTCTCAACTGGAAAGGCACATGACAAACATGAAGATATCTGCTTGCTTTTTTTCCAGTCTCCTTGTTTCATGAAACTCCCCCAGGGGCATTTTCCTTCTTCATCTTCAAAGGTCTCTGGCTGCATGGACTCTCCACCTCAGAGCTTTCCCGTGGCTCTAAAAAGGGACTCTCTCCAAAATGCTTCCTCTTTTAATGGATTCCAGTAAACTAATCAAAGCCTACCGGGAATCTGGAATGGGTGGTGTCACAACTCCATGGAAGTCATCTAATCAAAAGTTACCACCCACAATTGGGTGGGTCACATCTCCATGGGAACAGTCAAAAAGCTCCCGGCCAGCAATATTGAATGAAAATTAAAGGACATGACTTTTCTGGGGTCCACTGCAGATTCAAACCGACATACATGTTTGCCATACTCCCACCAAAACCATTCCTGCCAACCCTAAAGAAGACCTAGGGCTCTAGCTGAGATTCTACATAGGTTCCATGCACTATGATTACTTCAAGAAACTTACAACCTCCAAATGAGTTCCTAGGCCAGATAAGCCCTGAAACCCAGAGAGGCCAGCCTTTCAAGAATATCAACTAGTTTCATCCCCCTATACCACAATATTGAGAGTCCTTTCCAATGTGAAAAAGTTAAAATAGGCATAGCCTAAATATCCTCAAACATTGGGAGAAAGATCAAAGGAGAAGGTGGAGTAATCACAGAGAAGATAGGATTTAACAAATGAGTAGGACTGATGAATCATTATATGGATATTTCTTTTAGTCTCCAATGTCTTGGAGCAGCTAGAATGAAAAACCTAAAATTGTGGAGCTGTAACCCATAATCATACCAGACTCTGAAATCTGTTCTGATTTCAGATCTGATTATTGCAGTGTGCTTTGAAATTTATTACTTTTTTGTACAAATGTTATTTTTCACAATTAAAAAAATGAATGAAACAAGTGGCAGAATGAAATTTTGGCAAATGTAATATAGATGTTTTTGGACTACTCTATCTTTCTGTGTATTTGAAACATTTCTGAGCCAAAGTGAAAACAAGAATGTACCAAAGAATGAAAAGCAAGGAATGAACAGATATGTGTACAATGATGTTCATTGCAGCAATATTCACAATAGCCAAAAGACAGAAGCAACCTAGTGTCCAACAGCGGGTGAATAGATAAACAAAATATGGTGTATATATATATGATAGAATATTGTTCAACCATGAAAAGGATTGATGCTCTGATACACGCTACAATATGGATGAACCTTGAAGACACCGATATGAGTGAAATAAACCAGACACAAAAGGGAAGAAAAGAAAAAGTAATACACAAAGTAGTAGTTACAGTGGAATGGGTGAGCATGGATGGATTCAAGCAGCATTTCAAGACACAATTGGCAAGAGTTTGGTGAAAGATCAGATGTTGAAATGGGATAGAGGGAGTTTTATTTATCTTTTAAATTTTTAAATTTTTTTTTAAAATACCAAAAAACACCAAACAAATGCAAACATTCCTATTTTGATCATTCCGTTCTACATATATAATCAGTAATTCACAATATCATCACATAGTTGCATATTCATCATCATGATCATTTCTTGGAACATTTGCATCAAGTCAGAAAAAGAAATAAAATGAAAACAGAAAAAAAAATTATACATACCATACCCCTTACTCCTCCCTTTCATTGATCACTAGCATTTCAAACTAAATTTATTTTAACATTTTTTCCCTTGATTATTTATTTTTATTCCATATGTTCTACTCGTCTGTTGACAAGGTAGATAAAAGGAACATCAGACACAAGGTTTTCACAATCACACAGTCACATTGTGAAAACTGTATCATTATACAATCATCTTCAAGAAACATGGCTACTGGAACACAGCTCTACATTTTCAGACAGTTCCCTCCAGCCTCTCCGTTACATCTTGAATAACAAGGTGATATCTATTTGATGTGTAAGAATAACCTCCAGGATAACCTCTCAACTCTGGAATCTCTCGGCCATTGACACTTAGTCTCATTTCACTCTTCCCCCTTTTGGTCGAGAAGGTTCTCGGCATAGAGGGAGTTTTAAAAACCTCTGGTGTTTTAAGATTGAATAGATCTGTCCACAGTAATGACATTTCCCAATGTCTGTATGGAACCTGAGGTCAAGGAGAGGTTATAGGGAGAACATAATAGCTTTATTTTTAGAGGTGCTTCAGGTTTTACAGCTATGGCTATTTGATGACCAGTTAGAAGTTCAAGCCTGGTGTTCAATAAGAGGGTCAAGGCAGAGGCATAATATGTGGAGAAAAATGCCAAAGTTCACAGTAAGTGATTGGGTAAGATCATTCAGGGTGATTTGTAAAGCTCAGAACAACAAAATACAGTTGGATATTAGATAATATTTAATGCATGGGTTGGGGGAGAAGTACCAGTAAAGCAGACATAGGAGATTAAAAAAAAAAAAAAAAAAAGTGGTCCTAGCACTGGAAAGAAGATTGGGGTGAATAACATCTAGAAACTAAAAGGAGAAGAAAGCTCAGAGAATGGCGTAATCAACAATGTCAGGACTGCAGCCACAAAAGGTAAGGAGGTTTCCAAGGACTGAAAGAGGTCAGAACACTGAGACTCACATGTCAACTCTCCTTCCAAGAATATAAGGTGAAAATAAGCAGAAACATAGTACGGTATCTTGAGAATTTCAGTTGGAAGAAAGGTATTATCTCCTTTCCTTCTTTCTTTATTAGGCCAGTGACACTGACAGACAAAATGGTTGGAGATGAGAATGAAGGCTGCCCAGCTGGGTCTCTTGCCCTTTAAACCTATATAGCCCAAAGGCTTAGTGAGGAATTTCTGAGAAATGTGTAGAAAGTGGAAATTCTCAGTGAGGGCAGCATGACAGCAGAACCGACAGAAAATGTTGTAGGCCTTGCACATATGAGGAAAGCAAGAGGAAATAATAAAGAAGGTCATTTACTTAAAACATTAGATTCTTGGAGGAGCTGTTAAGCAGTTAAAGTTGCAGTTAAAAAAACCCAAAAGTATTTGAGTGTTCGGAAAAAAATCATAACACAACATTGCTCTTTTCACCCACAAAATTGTTTTTGAAGTTAGTCAACCTCTAACGCTGTCGCAGTTCAGGAGTAATAATGTGTTTCCTGAGGCTTGAGATATGCAATGGCCTTGAATATGGATGGAATACACTCAGCCACCATAACTACTGGGAGAAACATTTAAGGATCAAAAGAAAAATCTACATTGCATTCCTCATGCGGGACTAAATGTTTTAGACCCATCTGAACAAATGACTTCAACTTCTATTTGTTTATGCTACATTTTATGGAAGAATGTACTGAAGGCATAAACAACACTGACCTGAAATATGGATCGTTTATTTATTGAATGGGTTTAAAAAAAATAATATAAGTCACAGAAGTTTAGTACCCCCTTTTGTAATACAATGTGAAATGTTTTTTGATGTGAATAAACTTACAATTATTTACAGGTAAAATATAAAGAAAAGTTTTTAAAAACACAAAGATAAGACCACTGCTTTAAATCAAACTTTCACTGAATACAGGTGGAAATTCCACTCCATACATAGGACAATGCCACTGTGTAGAAAATATTATAAGGTTCCCATGGTGAAGGGTGGGAAATGCTGGCCCATGGCTCAAAAGCCTTGAATCCCATTCAAACCCAGTTCTGTTGCCAAATGTCAAATCACTCACTATCTCTGATGGAAATACATTTTGAGGTTGATTTTATTCTAATCTCCTGTCCTAAGTATGTGTTAATCCATTCTTATCTCTGGGAAGCAGAGAGGTCAAAACTTCTGGTGAGCAGACTAAGGCAAAAAGAAGTTCATTGACCTATTGATGACAAAGAGCATACATCTCTAAGGAGCTGGAATAAAACAGAAATTTCCAGTTCGCACAAACATGGTATGTAGTCTGTAGTACAGTGGCTCTGTGGTCCCACTGCCTGAGTTAACAGCCCAGCCTTTGTCATTTACTAGTGGAGCACTGGGGCAGTCATCCTAAAAATGGAGCTAAGAACAGACCTTTCTGCTTACAGCTATTGTGAAGATTAAATGAGTTAATTAAAAAAATGCTTAAAACTGCGCCTGATACATGAAAAGTCTCAAAAAAATGTTAGCTTTTCATATTATTTGCACTAGCTTTCACAAATTTAATGTGCAAAGGTTTGAATTTCTTATAAATAGGCACAGGATAGTCAGACATGGTATAGATTGCACTACTGTTCAAAAAAGTTACTCAACCAGGGGCAGGCAGATCTGGCTTTGAGAATATGCAATTTGGGAGGCCAGATTTAAGAAACAGAATACAAAATTATGAATGATGAACACAATAGGGCCCTTGCCAGAACCCGAGCATTTGGGGAGCTTGAAGCTTAGACAACATCAGCATTTAGACAACATCAGCACCATTGTATATCTCCCCCTACTTCCATCATCACGTTATAGAATACACCATGTTTCTGTGACATGGAAGATCTCTCAGTGTCTCTGTAAAACAAAACAAACAGCAGAATTCTTCTACAAATTATCTACAGCATAGTCCTAACTCCACTGAGGGGTCCTTGGATCCCCGACAACTCAAGGCTGAGAGACCCACAGAAAGCTCCGAGTTGGAAGAGACCAACTCGATGTTTTTATTATTAAAACATGCTTGACGTGCAGGCCCAGAGGCCAGCTCTGTAATTGCTGGGTCCTGAGATCCGGAGGAGCAGACGGGATTTGTGAGGCTGCCAAGGAACAGAGGCCCCAGGCAGCTGCATGTGGTGTTTGTGTTTGGAGCCAGCTTTCTCAGACAGGGCTCAAGTTACCGAACTCTTGGGTGAAGCTAGTGTTTTATTTATTGCAAAAAATATATATAGCTGAAGGGAGAAAACGAAGAGGATCCGGGTAGGGAGAAGGCAAGCAAAAGCTATTTCCTGCCTGTCCTCTTGAAAGGCCGTGGGGCATTGTCCCTGAGGCTTCTCTCTGCTGGCCACAACACTCCCTGAAGAACTTTGCCATAGCGGTGAACGCCAGGCCAGGCCTTGGGAGAGCAGGAGCAGATAAGGGCAAGCAACCCAGAGGAGATTTTTCATTTTCTTTTTAATTTTTCTTGCAAACCATCCCAAACCCCATCAGTTACCATACTTTACTGACACTAAACAAGTTGCTAGAGAATGTACTGATAGAATATCCTTTGCTTTTTGGGGGGGTTGGGGGGACAATTATAGAGGAAAAAGAGGGGTATAGGAATTATCTATTAAACTCTCTTCTCTTTCATGGGAGGTAGGAGAGCCTGGCGATTAATATGGGGAATTTGGCCTGCCTGGCTCCATCACTTTTTAGCTGTGTCCTGGACAGCAGATAAACCTTTCTTAGCTTCAGTTTCCTTGTCGACAAAATAGCAAATACCTCATTGGAATACTGGTAAAATCGAATGAGATTAGGTAAACCAGGCTCCTAGCAAGGTGCCTAGTGCCTTTGATGCTCTCTAAAAGAGCAGTTATTACTATCGCTCATGCACGGTTTGGTAATTTCTTAATCCAACATTCCAATCACTTAACTGATGAAACTAAATATGGTCCAACGTTTTCTTGAAAGTAACAATTACTGAATTCGTAATCATTGACTGGTTAGTAACAAGAAATTGTTTTCATATTGTAGATTATTCTTTTAATTTTGAAAATGTTCAGAGTTGCCATCTGAAGGCTCCCAAGGTGAACATCTGTATAGAATGCCGGCTATTTTAAATGCTTTAAGAAATAATGCCCTATATGAGAACACAATGTTCGAAAACTGGTCATTAATACCTTGTTAGAGCAGTACTGTCTGCTTACAGTTCAGCCTTCCTGAAATCCGTTTTTGGAAGGCCATGTGAACCTGTGGCAGAAGAAAATAGTGTGGCCCTTGGCCCCAAGGAGCTTATAATTTAATAGAGCAATTGGCTGGACACAGAATCATGTAATTGTAATCAAAGTACACGAGCAAACATTTATACATAGCTGAGCACAGCTGCACAAGTTTACACAGGTGCTAAAATAACATATCAGAGAAAAAAATAAAGTAGAGGTGATCACGGCACTTGACAATTAGAATACAGAGCAATGTAAGTTTTGAAAGCTATCACAAGTGCCAAATAGTATATCGAGGGTAAGGAAACTGAGATTAATGAAGAAAAAGGGAATTCCAAAGTATGGGGAGAGCAGGTAAAATGGATTAGAAACGAATTACCATTGTTGTTGACCGTTATTTATGACTAACCTTCCAGTACTTTCTTTGTGCCTGGAATGGGACTTCACATGAATTATCTCACTTAATTGTGAGTGTTATCGTTATTTACATTTTTCAGATGAGGAAATTGAGGTTGAGGGAAATTAGTGACTTGACCAAAATATACCAAAATGTGTCCTCAGTGTCAGCAAATGCCTGAACGAGGATTTAAACTTGGGTCTGCCTGACTACAAACCTGCCTTATTCAACTCTTGCTGCATTTCCTTACCCTTGTGTATTAGGGAGGGTGAGAGAGGTGAAAGGGCTATTAGGAAAACAGACAGTCTGAGGAAAGCCCTCTTAAAAGCCCAAATGCAGATTATGGCCTAACCTAAACTGTGGCTAAGCAGCCGAAGAGGTGGGGATGGGGAAGGGGGGCCTTCGGAGGAGAAGCAGCTAGAAAGAAGGGCACCATGGCACACACCCATTTTCCATCTAAAGCGCTAGTGGCAGACTCTTCTTCGCTTATCACCAAGCAAGTTCATTTTATCTCAAGACTTCAGCTCCCTAGAGAAACACAGCAATGTCACAATACAGCACAGTAGAAAGCCAGTCATCCTCAATGCATGAAGACTTGGCCAATTGTCACTGAACTGGAAAATATCTGCTGAATTATCATTCTACCAGACAGCCTTCCATCAAGTTCCCTATACAGCATTCTCTGTCGACCCATCCATTGGGATAACGGTAAGTGTTTGGGGAAAAGACTTACCTGGACTTCCACCTACTGACTCTGTTACTCTGGACAAGCTCCGCTGGGAAGAGCTCTGGGCATCTCCATAATATGCATAATAGTTCTACCCTAGAGTTATGGAGAGGATTATCTAAAATGATAGAGGGAAACAGTACGGGGCTTGTCCCATAGCGAGTGCTCAAGCATATTAGCCATTGTTAATAAAGACATTATAAGGCAGGCAAAGCACTTAAGAACTTCAAAGCAGTCAGAGGCAGTCTTTCTCACTTTGTTACTATAATCAGCAATGTTATTCTTACAGGAGGGACACAAATGTTTTTGCCTTTTTGTTGCAAGTAGCACCACTTATTCATGAAGGATAGAGAACTATCTAGTTGAATTCGACATGTTGGGCCTCTTAGAATCAAATTCTAGAGCTGCAGGGGTATGGAGTTGCCACTGCTGCTAATTTGGACATTTCCTTTCAGCTTCCTGTGATGCTATCCTAGATACAATTGCAACCAGGGTGTACAGTGCTCCTATCCAGTGAGGTTTTGATTGGGTGCTGCTTTGTCAAAATAATATGGGGGAAGTGCAATCGATTGCAGCTGTTCATCATTATCCAGAGAAGCCCAATTAACCTTACTGTGTAATAAAGCCAATCAGTACATGAAAACGAGAATTCCTCATTTACCAAAATGATATTTGCCTTGTAATTGCTATCTGGGAATGTTGAGCCAAGTAGAAAGCATTAAGGAAATTGCCTTCCTCCCCACAAATTTAAGCTTGGTGATAATTAAAAAGCAAAAAACAACAACAAAAAGGGCCAAGAATGTCATTTGGTAGCCTAAGCTGTGTTAGCCCACTTTCAAGGGAAGAAAGAAACACATATTATACCTTTTAATGGAAAACAACATATTAAAACATGCTAGCCCCTTAAAAACCTGGAATAAATAAACAGATCTTAGGACTATTTTTATCAATACTTCTGTGGTTTAAGTCTAGATAAGAGAAGTTAATTTGGAAAATGTGTTTTCCATATTTACATGTTTAATCTTTTCAGAGAAAGACAACAAGGAAAAGAAAATGCAGCATGTACGGCACTAAAGGTCCTTATTGCACATCACCATAAAAAATAATAAGGTAATTGACTGGTCAAATGATGTTGTTTTTTGAGGTCTTGTGTTCAGGCCACTATGCTGGGCTAGATGGACAATATAAAATAAAGGGTGTGTAGACTGAGCTCATTCATTTTGTGTCTATCAGAACCTCAAATATTTATTGAAATGAATTGAGTTTAAATGAATTGAATCAAACTAATTGACTTGAGTTAGGATAATTATGAGACATCACACCATACTTAAATGCCTACTCACCTAAGGAATAAAGGGAAAATGCACAAAATTTTAAATAATACAATTAATGACTTACAATACCCAATACAATTTTTGAAATTTGAAATAACTTTGCACAGAAAGTTGCAAAATAGCACAGAATGTCCCATGACCCCTTCATCCAGCTTCCATGGTATCTGTATATACCATGAGTATGTAGTACAATATTAAAATGAGGAAATTGACATTTGTGTATGTGTGTGTGTGTGTGTGTGTGTGTAGCGTTACGCCAGTTAACCCCTGTATAGAATCATGTAACCACTACCACAATCAACACACAGAATGTTCCATCACCACAAAGGAACTCCCTTGTGCTACACTTTTATTGCCATACCTACCTGCATCCCTGTTCCCTGCCAACCACTAATATGTCTTCCATCTCTAAAGTTTTGTCACTTCCAGGATGTCCTATAGTAGAATCGCATGGTTATGTAACCTTTTGAGATTGGCTTTTTTTTTCACTAAACATGCCCTTGGGAGCCATTCAAGTGGTTGCATGTGTCAATCATTCATTAAATCTTAATAGTTGTCCATAGCATGGACATGCCAGAGTCTGCTTAACCATTCACCCATTAAAGGAGATTTGGCCTGTTTCCCATTTTAGGCTCTTACAAATCAAGCTGTCATGAATATTTGCATACAAGTTTTTTGTCAATACAAGTTTTCATTTCTCTGGGGTAAATGCCTAGAAGTACAATTGCTGGATCATATGGTTGTTCAAGGTTAGTGTTATAAGACACTGCCATACATTCCTACCAGCTACGGATAAGAAATCAAATTTCTCTGCACTCTTTCCAGACTCTGATGTTACCATTATTTTTTATTTTAGCCATTCTGATAGGTATGTGGTGATATCTCATTATGGCTTTCATTTGCATTTCCACATTATTTAGCTATAGTTTAAGAGATGTAATAAGAGTTCATTATTGATTGCTAAATTGTAGAGACAGTTTTTCTCTCCTAATCTGGGAGCTCTCAAGCTTGATTTTATATTAGAATCATCTGGGAAGCCTTGACAATATACCAAAGCCCAAGTCACAACCCAGACCACTTAAATCTGATTCTACAGAGGTGGACTCAGGCATCATTATTTGTTAAAGTTCTGTTGATAATTCCATGCACAGCCAAGGTTGAGACTCAGTGCCGAATCTAATTTCTACATAGCAATCTGCATCAAAAATCTGACCAACCGTAGAAAAAAGCTTTGCTGGCTCCCTATAAACTGTACCACAAATTTCCATGTTCCTCGTAATCTCGCTTCCTGCCCATTCCTCCAGCCTCATCTCTCCCCACTTTCTTTCTCATGTTCTATGCTCCAGCAGTAATAAATCATTTGTAGCTTACCACATACACCATTAGGTTTTGTGCAAAATCCCTGCAGTCAGAAACTGAGAAGGTGCATTTTTATCAAGTAGCTCCCAAGTGATCTTCATGTATAAGAACATTTGAAAGCCACTATTCTTCTAATTGGAAAGTGATTAACTTATTTGTTCATTCTTTTATTTCTCATTTCTTCACTGCTTTGTTCATCCAATGAGCATTAATTAAGTACCTAGTATGTGCCAATCACTGGACAGAACAGCTTATGGTGCAATGGTGGAAACTGGTGGTCAGACAAGCTGATGTGTGGCAAGTGCTGGAGGGTTTGCTAGCTGCCTGAATGAAATATACCGGAAACGGAATGGCCTTGAAAAAGGGGAATTTAATAAGTTGCTAGTTTATGGTTCTAAGGCCAAGAAAATGTCCCAATTAAAGCAAGTCTATAGAAATGCCCAATCTAAGGCATCCAGGGAGAAATCCCTTAGTTCAGGAAGGCCAATGGAGTTCAGGGCTTCTCTTTCATCTGGAAAGGCACATGGTGAACACAGCATCATCTGCTAGCTTTCTCTCCTGGCTTCCTGCTTCATGAAGCTCCCTGGGAGGCATTTTTCTTCTTCATCTCCAAAGGTTGCTAGCTGGTGGACTCTCTGCTTCTCATGGCTATGTCGTTCTTCTCTGCTCTCTCTGAATCTCTCTTTCTCCAAAATGTTTCCTCCTTTATAGGATTCCAGTAAACTAATCAAGACTCACCTGAATGGACGTGTCTCTACCTAATCCATTTTAACAACCACTCTTGATCATTCAAGATCGCTTTAAGATGTGACTCTATAAGTCATAGCTCCAGGGAGATGATCTACTTACAGTTTCAAACATACAGTACTGAATAGGGATTAGAAGAAATGGTTGCCATTACAAAATGGGATAAGGATTAAAACATGGCTTTTCTAGGGGACATACATCCTTTCAAACCAGCACAGGGTGTGTAAACACAAGGGTTCTGGGGTGCACAGGAGTGACACCCCACCCAGCTTAGGTTGTCAGGACAACTAGCACAAGACTTGAAGGAACAGTAGGAATTAGCCATGCAAAGAAAGGCAAGCAAAAGAATGGAATTTCCCTGAAAGAGAAAACTGCCTGTTTAAAAGCTAACAATAAAAAGACATAAACTTGTTCAGAGAAGTTTAAGTGGTTTGGTATGGCTGGGGCAGGAAAAGCAAAGAATAAAGATAAACATTGAATATTTTAATAAGAATGCTTTAACATCTCTAATAAGGAGATATAAAAAAAAAATAAAGACCAATGGTTGTGACTGGGCGAAGTTTTTGTTTAAGAAAGCAAACAATAAGTGCTACTTGCAGATTGAAGGGCTTTCTTGGACTCTCCTTTGGAAATAGCCCTCACTTTATTAAACTCTTAACAGCATATTTTTTAAAGCTTCTGACCCTGCTTAGGAGTGGTTAGCCTCAACTTCAGGGTCATGCTAACTTCCATGGGAACCAAGCACTCTCTCTTAATCCAAGTGTTCATCTCTGGTGGAGGAAATTGCCCTGCTGCCTAAATGACTCCAGCACTTCACTTTTCAAATGCATGTCAGCTGTGCTGTAGCGCATCCCCAGCAGATGTCATTCTGCAGCCCGAGTCAGCAGCTCAGAGAAGCTGCCTTGGATGGGGATGCAGAGTGCAGGAGGAAAGCCCAAGACCCAGATCCCAGCTCTTTAAATTGTTAAAACTACCACATTCCTCCACTGGAACCAACAGCAGAACTCTTCAGCTGAACTGCCGAAAATGTGATCAAGAAAATGGAAAAGGAAAAGAAGTAAAACCATTTTTTTAAGTTGAACTTTAAAAAAAAAAAAAAGAAAAAGCAAGTCTCATCTCACCAGGGAGCTTTGCTGTTCCAGAATGACTTTGAAGTTCACTTTAGGATATTTTAGTTGTATTCAAGTTTTGGCAAAATGTATGAGCTGTAGATCATTTCCTGAAAATAAGACGTTTGCCAACATATGACAGTCACTGCCAATTCTGGAATAAAATTCACTGTATCAAGTAAAGCTGCTCAGGCTCGCAATAAAAAAAAAAAAAGAAAGAAAGAAAAGAAAATTACCCTGGATGCTGTTGAGAGACTTTCCCCCCTTTTTCTGGAAAACTGAGAACATAAGCCATGGTGTCTGTTATGCAAGCAATTCCAACAGGAGACCCAGACCTGGTGTCACCACTGATCAGCTATGAACTTAGAACAAGCCATTGCAGCTCCCTGTTCCACTACCATCGCAACAAAGCTATAATTAAGAACCTTTCTGAACATGAGGCCTTATGGTCAAAAATTAAATAGAACAGGTGAGAGGAACAGCAAATTTCAAACTACCTCTCCCCACCCCAGTCCTTGAGTCTTTGTCCTCTGTTCTTTTCCCCTTCTCATCTGGCAGCCAAGAATATTGAATGTGGCTTAAAAAATAACACTATTATAGAAATATCATTTTATAGCAACATCTGATGGCATACGTTAGTGCATGTATTAATTTTCCATACTGATATGCCATATTTTGGACAAAGGAAGGGTTTGGATGGAGTCTTTATGTTATTTTTCTAATTTTACGTGCTGTCGACAAAGAGTCTGCCAGTTTCCATTTTTGCAAGTTTATGAGAATTAGGGCGTACCTCTTCCATCCTGTGATTTCACAAGACTTTCAAAATTGCCCATGAACTCGCAACATGATCTCGATATTGCAAAGCCCTAACAATCGCTGAAAAAGCAAAATATAGCAAATTAACACAGATTTCATTCTGGGGATGACACGAGAAATATCCAAGGGCTGGCTCGGCAAAGATGGGACATGATCATCACATGTCCGGACCTTTAAGCACGGTGTCTTTCTGCAAATGTGGGTTTTCTTTTTAGGTTACATATAAACTCTGGCATATTTACAATTTGGGGCATTCCCTTATTTCCCTGCCCTTCCCTCCTTGTCTTCCTTATAACCCAAGCTCCTCTCATCCGTAAGAACTAAACTGCAGGGTGATAAAAGGAAATGATTTCATTTGGGTGGAGAAGGTAAAAGATACAACTTTAGTTCCAAATACTGTAAGTCAAATGTGCAGTGTAAGAACAACAGCTGCTGGGCAACAGACTGTCTTAATAAAAGTCAGGGCAGCCTTCTGAAGGGTTAGAATAGCACAGGATAGAGGTGGGGAAGAGATGTAACTGAGACGTGTATATTTCTGACTATCTTCATTCTGGGTTGCTTTCCCTTTTTAAATTTAGCAGGAGCATTTGTCTCTAGAGGTCTAGAGTGTGGTTCTGGCCAAAATAACTTCTCTTTCATATACTGTAGAGGGAAGTGAAAAGACAGCTAATCTTCTTTACCCTGGATTGTGCAATAAGGTCTCTCTCTAAGATTATTTCATAATGTGCTGATTCTGAAAACTAATCTAGAAAGAGATTCCGAAAATCGGACCCTGTTAAAAACTTGGATTTAAGATTCTCTCCCAAACCAGAAAAGCACAGTTAATCCTTTGGAAGGAAAAAAAAGTGTTGGGACACTTGCGCTAGCAAACTTACTCTCGCTTTCAATATCATTTTTTAAATTTCAGTGTGCCTCACTGAGGAGGATGTGCAGAATACATTGAGAGTCCAGGTTTCGGAATTACAGTCCCACTCTGTGTGGATGTTGGTGGGCTTTCTGGTGTGCAATAGTGGAAGCAGTCTGGGCTGAGCCTTCTGGGGAGCTCAGATTTGGGAGTGGCTGTGAATTTACTACTTCATGTGCCAATTGTGCGCGCGCGTGTGTGTGTGTAAACCTTTTGGATGGAAATATTTGAATCACATTTGCATATATCTCTGCCTTCATAACCAGAGAACATTTCAATTGTTTTCCTTTTTCATGAACAGGATCTTTATTATGTAAGTTCGCCATCTGTCCCACATCTATCCCACTGTCAGCTCACTTCCTTTCTAACTCTTTCCCAAAGTAGGTCTTGCTAAACTGCTTCGTTATAATGAGACTCTGATTGGGTGACCATTCACCAGGACACAGGATCATTCTGCGTTAACAGACCCTAGCTCGTTCCCACTTCTTATGATCCCTCTAGGGACCTGCACACACATATTTGCTCTGTTTGATGTCCTATGTCCATGAATTATTAAGAGGTAAAATCTCCTGGCTGGGCACTACAAATGCTACCCAAGCAGATTTTATCTATTTCCATTTAACAGATGGGAAAATTGAGATTCAAAGAATATCAGTAACATGCACAAGGAAAGTAGAGACCCAGCTTCTAAAAAGGGCAGTCTGTGTGTCTGACCCTTGCACTTGACCCCTGCACTATGCAGCATTTTTAAGGTTCCCCCTACAGGCCACCTCTAGCTGTGTTCTGAGCAAAGCTAGAAACATGGCTGCAGTCTCCCACTGGGTGAGAAGACTGCCGCTCATCGTGGGGTAGAAAAACAACCAGGCTTAGGCCCTCATTTTTCAAATTTCCTCATCAAGTTCTGCAGTGACCCTTCTTTCTAAGGCCAAAGAACACATCTATGGGGCAAAAGCGCAGACCAACATCTGAGAAAGACACTGTCCCCTTCCCTTCCCTGTTTCTCCATCAAACCACCCGTGAGAACCCAGGTCTTCATTCTCCTTCAGTGGGGTGAGGGTGGGAGTGGCGTGAAGAATAGATCACATACAAATTAACTCCCAGAAACCTCATGCGCTAATTTACCAAAGTTTCTTCCCTGACCCTCCACTGGACCTCAGATAGAAAGATCTGGAGTAATCATAATCCTTGTTTCATGACATGCCTTCATCAAGGGTACATGCATGCCAGCTTTCATTTATCTAGTTAGCTATTTAGTTGGATATTTTAAATAATTTAAGAAGCACCTGTGTACCTGCCCTCCCCGCAAGAATGCTAGAACTTTGTTAATAATCTACATTTATCCATATGGTTTCTTTCCACCCCCTTCACCACACCCAACCAGCCAAAGTAACATCATCCTGAATTCAGCATGGATCATTCCCTTGCTTTCCTTTTTAAATAGATTTATGACATCTACATACATCCTAAAATAAATATATTTTATTTTAGTTGCTCCTAACATTAGAAAAGGAATATCTTACTGTCTGTAATCATTTGGGACTTAACATTTTTAACAATATTATATTGCTAAAATGAATCCATTCACAAAATTGCGGTCTTACTGTGCATAAGAAGACCACAGTTTTCATCTAGACTCCCCTTGGTGGGGCATTTGGACCCTTCTCCCGTGCCTCTTGTTGTGAAGAGCAGAACGATGGACATTCCTGTCTACACGTCCCAACGAGCATGTGCAGGAACTGTCTTCTGCAAATTTACGTAAGCTTGGGGTAGCTGAGTCACAGTGTATGGGGATGCTCAACTTTACAAGATTAATGTCAAACATTCTTAGGCAAGTGTGAGTCCTTGTATAGACTCAAACTGGACCCCATTCTACAAGTAGTTCCTCTAAAGGTGTGAGTGAGTGGCTAGGGTAGACTCAAGATTGGGGAGGAAGGCTAGCGATAAGCCTTCAGCTGCTAATACTACAGGGCTTTACTAATTGACAAATTAATGGAAGGGCTCAAACTTGACATTTCAGTCACATCAGGGAATATTTGTATTTTGTGATATGTAATAAATGAACTTTTCAGTAAATTATGCATAGTTATTTCAACAGAGTGTGGGTTCAGCCATTCTTAATTAATTATTTGCTGCTTTATGAATCTCCGAATTAAGGAGTTTCTCCAAGTATTGTTATGGCTAATCCCTGCACTGGAGGAGTTATGGGGAAAAGGGGGTGGAGTCATTAAAATATGCAAGATTCTGGCACCGAAAGTGGGCAAATCAGTTAAGTTACGCTGTTTGCAGATTCTGCTTCACAGGCTTAATGGGTAAACGACATGACCCGCAGTTATAGTGGTGCTTCTATGGACCATTTAAATCAAAAGAACTATTTTCATTTTTAAGGAATGACACAAGTGCTGTAGTTTTGAACCCCCAAGTTTAATTTTTTTCAGCAAAGGATTATGATCTGTACTATAAAAAGCACTTTTGCACATCAGTAAGAATTCCAACAGCCAAGCAGAAAAATTGGCAAAAATTGGCAAAATACCCCAACAGACAATTCACAGGATGAAGACGAATGTCTAATAAAGATAGGACAATCTGCTGAAAGAACTGATAATCAAATATACATATTTCAATGGCCAAATTGAAAGAGATTTAAATCCCTAAGTATGCTGGAACTTTTTGGACCTGAATTATTTTTAAAAATTTTCTCTTTTCTCCCTTTGGCCAAGTTACCAACTATCGTGTTGGTTTCTCTTATAATTGTACCTGTTTTTCATCTTAGGAAATAACTCACTAATCCACTGTGGCCTTAGAAACCACTAATCAGACCTGTTAGAATTGTGTATAATAGATGACTAAATGGGTTCTGTGAGATAGCCTGGAGAAGCTCTCCAGCCTTAAGTAACTTAAGGGCTCAAAGTCATCTTTTGCTCATGTTTTGTTCTTAATTGTTTAAGTAAGGAAGGTTACTAACTGGCCAGACACCAACTGTTAAAAATTGGTGGGAAGACGATTTAGGTTAAAATTCAGTTTCCTATTTCAATTCTGATATTTGATTGCTGCATCATTGAGCAACAAGTTTGCTCTGGTTAAGTTCATGTGTCAACTAGGCTAGGTTATAGTTTCCGGTAGTTTGGTCAAGCAAGCATTGGCCTGGTTGTTACCCTGAGGTCATTTTGTGGACTTAAATCATCAGTCAGTTCAGTGCATGTATGGCTGATGATATCTACAATCAACTGAGGAAACAGACTTTAGTGATGAGAGAACCCTCATGCAATCGGTTGAAGGCCTTAAAGGGAGAACTGATGTTATCAGCTGTCAGAAAGAAGAATTTCTACCTCTACTTCAGCCAGCCAGCTTTTTCTGGGGAATTCATTGAAGCAATCAGAGTTCCTAGCTTGTGGCCTGCCCTATGGATTTCAGGTTTGCCCATCCCCACAGTCACATAAGCAAGTTCCTATAATAAATCTCATAATATTTACATTTTATACGTATGTATAACTCCTGTCAGTTCTGTTTCCCTGGAGAACCCTGACTAAAAACAAGCTAAATTACACTTTAAATCTCTCAGTTTATGCAACTGCAAAATGTTCACGTCTCTTCAGTTATAGAAAGGCTTGATTATCAACTTACTCTTCTTCTTTAAGGCCTTGCCACACCATAAAGCATTATCCTAAGCCAACTCAGAATATCTTGGAGCATGTTGACCTCACTTAGAAATATGCAGAAAAGAATCTCAAATCTCTAGGTCACTCATTAAACAAAGGGCCAAGAAGTTGATCCTTCCTAACAAATATTCCAGCTGTTGCAAAAATATCATTGCTTCCAAGCCCTAGGATAGATGTTTTGTATAGCTGAAAAAAATCCACAATACAGGATATCTAGAACTCTTCTAAGGTTTTCTTAAACCGTTATATAAAGTAGTGTTGTGTTAAAGTGGAGGAGATAAAGGAAAAAGGCAGAGTGTAGTGCACTTATTCTTCTAATAATCTTTTAACTAAAATTTGTCAAATCAGATGATGACAAACTCAAAGTGGTATATTGCAAATATGACCACAAACTCATTCCCTTCTTTCAAGATGTGAAGGTTGTTTTGCTACTCTTTGAATATGAGTTGGCAGAGAGTCTGGCTTTGGCCAGTGGAATATTAGCAAACTTGACAGAAGCAAAAGCGAGAATTTTGCTTACATGTTGGAACTTGCCTTCTTGCTGTTCTTGGAACATGCCTTCACCATAAGAAGCCCCAACTAGCCTGCTGGAGAATGAGAGACCTTGTGAAGGTGAGCTAAGTTGTCCAACTGAAAATCAGCCAACCATCAAAATAGACCACTAGTTGGCCCACAGCTGACTGCAGATACATAAAGGAGACCATACAAATTCACAGAACTATCCAGATGAGTCCAACCTAAACTGCTGACTCCAGATTCATGAACTAAATATTTGGAGGTTGTTTTAAACACTAAGTTTTGGGTTGATTTGTTACTTGATAATAGATAACTGATACACTCAACATCCACTACTCTTTCTGCCTTGCCGGCAGGTTACAAATTAGTTCAAGTGATTCAGGAGAGGTGACCCAATCCCCTCCTGTAGGACTTAAGCCTTGATTGATCTAAGCCATTGATCTACAAGTCATAGTTGATCTTTTGCCATTGATTGGTGAGTAGTCGGTGTGTACCCCATCTGGCTAATGAAATTTGAGAAGTGGTCTGCTGAAAGCTGGTTCTTTCTCTGCTTCCTGTAATCTGTGAGATGTGGAACTGCTGCAGCCACCTCACTACCAACCCAAAGATGGAAATAAAGTTAAGGAGGCAATAAGAACTGGGAGACTTACCAAGAAGCAGCACCAGAGTCTTCACAGCCAGCACATGTAGCTCTACTTTTTGGCCACTTTTTATAGGAGATTCTAATTTTTTCTGTTGCCTGTGCCAGTTTAAGTGGGTGTTATCTGTGTCTGATTTTCTAACTGATGCTTTTACCTTTCTTGAGCAACCACTCTCAGTACAGCCGGACATACCAACTAGCACCTAGAAATGTGTCACTTGCAATAAACATTTTACAGTCATTGCATGAAATGTGAATACTTCTGATTTTTTATAGAAACGTATGACAAATGAAATACTTATTTTCATTCTTTCCATACATTTCAATCATATTACATTCTGGAGATATTCTTTAATATGAATATAGTTTCTAGGTCTAATTTCAGAGCCACCTACAGACTAGGGTAGACTTGACCAAGGTCAGTTTTAGACTTAAAAGAAAGAGCAATAAATTCGTTCAGCTGCGTTGATTTATAGCTAGCTTTTTATAAAAACCAAATTTATCTAGCTCTTGATTCATCTTGAGACATAATTTTTCCACTTGGTGGTAGGAGGAAATAAATGTAGTTTTTCCAATGGAAATTAGCAGATACCACTTAAAAGACAGCTCACTTAAAGGACAGCAGACCCAAGCAAAACCAAACCAGAAAGCAAGATTTCTGGTGATCACTGAAAAGAATTTTGAGCCAAGGTGACACTCAGTAGGTATGAAATTGTTTTTACTCGGGTTTAAATGCCAGTGCATCTGCAATTACTTCCACACTGATTTTGGAACTTGCCTACAATAAACTGCACAAATGTTCACTTTCTGCAATTAGAGACAATGTCAGACAAGAAGCCCACCACCCATTCTCCATGGGTCTCACAAATTTGGCCCTCTCATGTTCACTTTTGAGTGAATTCAGTAAAATGATACATCAAAATGCTTTCATTAGAGAATGCCTTTTTAGCCATACATGCACTTGCCAAAATGCATTCCTCTATTTCCAGAAATACCTCAATAGACTTCTCTTGAAAAGTGTTCCTTACTTTAGTAGGTGGAGAAGTGCATAGGACCTATCCTTTTTAGGAGACTCACAAAGCAAGACTCTGAGAAGTACTGCAATTTAAATCTTTTAAGACTCTATTTAACCCATGAGTCTCTAAAATACAATTTATGAAACACTGCTTTAATAGAATCTATTGACTTGGCAGTGAATGAGAAATGGGAATCCAAGAGAGAGACTATAGTAAAATTGACACTAAAATTTTGTGCCTAGATGACTAGAAAAAAAGTGATTATGTTAAGAAGAAAGGAAGCATGAGGAAGGTTACAGGTGTGTGGGGGAGAAGGTGATAAGTTCATTCTGAGCATAGTAAGTTTAATGTAAAAATCCCCTTAGGGGTAAAACTACCCAGGAGTTGGAAATTCATGTCTAGAGCCAACTAAGAATGCTCTTGATTATTGATGAAGATTTGAAAGTCATAGACAGAAGCAACAATTAAATTCAGGGCAGTACATTAAATATGGAAAGAAATGAAGAAAAGAGAAAAGAATGCCAAGGGCAGGGCATCTCCTTATATTTGTGGAACTAGCAGAAAGTTAAGAAGAAGAGAAAGTTAAGAAGAAGAAGGAAGAAATGCTAACCAGAAGTCAAAGAGACAAAGACCTGAGATAAGGTAAAAAAAAAAAAAAGTAATTTAAGGTGACTGGAAACCTTTGAAAGGGCATTGAGGCATTGTGAGAAGTCATCAGCTTTATGGAAAGGTTTAAGAACTAAGAGAGTACAAAGGAAATAAAGGCCAAGAGCCCTCACCTAATAAGTCAATGATGAAGAGAATGAGTAAGATAACCACAAAAATAGGAAATATATATATTTTTAAAATACAGAAATGCCTCAGCTTTTTTGTAGGCAAACAGAGTGGTTACAGATGTAAGTAAAAAGGAGGATAATTGATGAAGTTTCAAAGAGGCGGGAGTTCGGAGGTCAGGAGTCTGATTGTTACTGGTCGAAGATAAGTCAATGGCCTTTTTAAAGAGCAATGTGAAATATCTATCAAAATTTTGAATGTGCATACCTTTTGACCTAGCAATTTCACTTATATAATTCTATACTACAGAAAAACTAGTGCAAGTATGCAAGGATATTTATTATAATGTTAGTTGAAATAGCAAAAAAATGGAGAACCTAAATGTCCTTCAATAAGGGAATATTTAAATAAATCACAGTAGACCTCTCCTCTAGAGTACCATTCAACTATTAGAACAGTAAGCAAAATATGTATGCACTGAAATGGAATGAAGCTCATAATATCCTCCCATTGCACTGCAAGCTCAACTAGGACAGGAAACATGTCTGTTGCTTCACCCTTGCATAGCCATGCCCAAACATAGAGCTTGACCTATAGTATGTGCTCAAATAATATTTGTGGAATAAAATATTGAGTTTTAAAAACATATTTCAGTAGTTCAGTGGTAGAATTTTTGCCTGCCATGTTGGAGATCCGGGTTCAATTCCCAGCCCACGCACTTCCCAAACAAACAAGCAAAACAAACAAACAAACAAAAAAAGAAAACAAGCAAACAAAAATTCAGCAAAATGGTGCTGTAATAAAGGGATACTCACATGGAAAAAGAATGAAATGTGACCTACACCATACAGCCAACAACAACAACAACAAAACACATATTTCAGAATAACATGTAAAACACAATCCATGTTTGTAAATATATATGTATATGTTTTTATATGCATAGAAAAATTCTAGAAGACTGCCCAGCAAATTAAAGTGGTACCTTTAGAAAGCAGGATTGGGTGGTAAGCAGAGGAAGAGAGGAGAGAGATTCACTTGTTTTAAATACTTTTATAGTCTTAAATTTTTACAATTACGAATTTCTTGTGTAAGTCTAAGATGCTAATAGAAGATATAAAATCACTGAAAGAGAGGGAAGAAAAGTGCAGTCACATAGGCTAGCCTCAGAGAGGGTCGACCTTCCCTCCTGGAGAAACACAAGTGAATGATGGAGAAGTTAAAGAAAGGAGGAAAAACTAGGGAACCCAAAGATTTGTCTCAATAAGTTTGGAGCCAATATCCCCCATGAGACTGAGGAGAGTAGAGACAGGCTGGGATCTGAGTACAGCTGAGAAAATTCAGGAGACGGACTCAGTTTTAGAGCTGGGGAGAATTTGGAAACCATCCAATTCAACCACCTACTTTACAGAAGTGACATTAAAGGACTTGACAAAGATCACAGTGTTTGTGAGTGACAGAGCTGGAATCAGTGCCAGTCCAGTACAACAACCTCTAAAATATGCAACAAGGAATTTAAAACAGATGAATTAATGGATTCTCAGGCATTTGTGAGAAGCTGATAAGGTTAAGGTCAAGGAATTGTGGTATAAAGAGTTTGCACTATTTGATGTCATTCTGAATCAATGGCAGTAGCCTGTGAACTGGTACAGAGGCAAGGAAAAGGATGTAAAGAATAGACAGGGCATGAGGGGAGACTGAGAGGTAAAAAGTGTTTCAGAACTGTAAATGAAAGAATGAGGAGTTGGAACTTGTCTGCTAGTGAGAAAACTTCTAAGTTTAGGAAAACCCCTGCAAAGTGGGAGACTGCCTATTATATAGATGGCGACAGATGGACTGGTTATTTGACTGATTGACACAAATGAACAACAGACCACTGGATTGCTTCACCTTCATCTAAAAAATCATAGCTATGCTAATGTTACAATTAGGTAAATGGACGGAGGTGATGCTCCAGTTGTAAAAGCAGAACGTACTATCTTAAGGTAATATGAAATCATGTCAGTGGCTCAAAATGTCTGCTAGCTCCCAGAATCTCCTGGGGGCATTCTGGTCTACCACTTGGAGCATGTTTAGCTAGCAGTTCTGTCTTCATTAGACAGTGGCTGATTAAGACTCAAACATCCTGGCAGTGGTTGTTGGTCTTTTTTGTCCATGGGACAGAGGCTAAGCCACTCCACCTCCTCTTCCAGCAGCCTGTTGGATGCCATCCTGTTGGTATTTTGTTTTCTGTCCAGTTCCAGCTGGCTTCCCCCAAGCTGTTGCTGATGCCTAGCCATGATGTGAGAATGCAATTGCCGGGGTAGAGGGTGGACCACAGCCTGTGATATTGTCCCCTATTCCAAGAAAGGATCAGAGACAACTGTTTAAGTTATTAAAAGGTGGGGGGGGGGGGAGTGGAAGACGGAAGGCACAGACAATGTTCCTCTGATCTCTGTGTGATTGCTTTGTGTTTTAATGCTCCTGGTTTCTGTTTTTTGTTTATTTTTAAATTCATTTTCTTTTTATGGCTCATTCTCATGTCAGTGTCACACGTAGACAGTAGGCTTGAGTTTGTGTCCTACATTGACCATATGTACTACTCAAAGCTGCTTAATCATCTCAGTTTCATATGTATTTCATTGGGATGAATTGAAACCTTTTTTCATGAAAGATTTAGTTCTACTTAATCTAAGTAGTAGATTACATAAAATCTGTGAGTAAGCAAGGAATCTTCACCTAATATTTGACACATGCTTTTTCTCCATGTTCCTCTATATCTTGTACACCAGCAGATCCTCCCTGTTCTGTCCCTCTTAATCCCCTGACCCTTCACAGGGACACACACAGTTTGGCTAAGCTGGGTCTACACTTGTGCTTGGGCTTGTGGACTTTGCAAACATTTTATCATAATTTACTCCTTTGCTTTTTACCATCTGTAATGATATATTTAGGATCTTCACAAATAGCAAGTATAAAACAATTCACAGTTAAGAAAAAAACAGGGGCTAAATGAAGGGTATGGAATTCAATTTCATTGAAGCATTGTAACTCACAAGAGTTTGTTGAATTGGTCCTGCAGGTGAGCTATGTCTGGGAGCAACCACCCTTTTCTGCCCACAGTCACAATTTCCTGTTGCAGGGCCCCATGTAGTTGGCCTGGTCTTCTTCCATCTCCAGTACTACTTGACTTGATGGTCTATTGTTCTAGGAAGTACACACCATGGGTCCAGTGAACTGCTGTGTAATAGAGGGGTGAACGGGGAACAGGAGATATACTTGCAAATTCCTGCCCTTTTGTGTCTCCAGCGCCATTATTTCTCTTTCGACCTAAACATCTGGATCTGGCAGAGTTTAAAAATAGTAACTCATGTGTCTCTTTCTTTGGTTGCATTTGATTTGTTACATGGACTGTCCACTGACTTTTCTGGGGCAACCGAAATGTAGTTTGGGATGCCAATTACCAGACCCTGGGCTTAATTATTCCAACAGGGAGGGTCATGGAATATTCTTCTCTGGTGTTGCTTTTTAAACCATTTGTCTGCTGCTAGGAAAGGCCAGAAGAGCGAGTTTCTGGAAAAAGGTCCTTTCCTAGAATATCACAGCTTCAAATGGGACCCCAAGCTCATCTCACTTCACTCTTAATTTTGCAGAGGGGGAGATAGAGGCCAAGAAATTTAAGAGACAGTGAGTG
>PVIY010018218.1:0-47998 GCA_004026745.1 Myrmecophaga tridactyla | reverse complement strand
GAGTTCTTTTGAGGAGGATGTAAAAAATATATTTGTACAAATATAATTTATATATGTATATATCACATAAAATTTTCCCTTAAAAAGGAGGTATAAAGTATAGCAATAAATAGTAAGGAAGAAATTATTAGTCTGTAATTTACCTAATTTTTTCCCATTTTTATTAATTTTTTAATTAAAAATATAACAACAATTAAACGCAAATATTCTTAATTTATGATTGTTCCATGCTACATATATAATCAATAATTCACATTATCATCACATAGTTCCATATTCATCATCATTATCATTTCTTAGAACATTTGCATCAATTCAGAAAAAGAAATAAAAAGACAACAGAAAAAAATTCATACATACCCTTTATCCCTCCCTTTCATTGATCACTAGCATTTCAATCTAAATTTATTTTAAATTTTATTCCACCTATTATTTATTTTTATTCTGTACGTTTTACTCATCTGTTGATAAGGTAGATAAAGAGAGCATCAAACACAAGGTTTTCACAATTGCACAGTCACATTGTGAAAGCTGTATCATTATACAATCATCTTCAAGAAACATGGCTACTGGAACACAGTTCTACATTTTCAGGCAGTTCCCTCTAGCCTCTCATTACACCTTGACTAACAAGGTGATATCTATTTAATGCATAAGAATAACCTCCAGGATAACCTCTTGACTCTGTTTGGAATCTCTCAGCCATTGACATGTTATTTTGTCTCATTTCGCTCTTCCCCCTTTTGGTAGAGAAGGTTTACTCAATCCCTTGATGCTGAGTCCAAGCTCATGCTAGGATTTCTGTCCCACATTGCCAGGAAAGTCCATCCCCTGGGAGTCATGTCTCATGTAGACAGGGGGAGGGCAGTGAGTTTGCTCGTTGTGTTGGCTGGAGAGAGAGACCATACCTGAGCAACAAAAGAGGTTTTCTTGGGGGTGACTCTTAGGCCTAATTTTAAGTAGGCTTGACCTATCCTTTGTGGGGTTAAGTTTCATATGAACAAACCCAAAGATTTGGGTATTCAGCCTGTTGCTTTGGTTGTCCCCACTGCTTGTGAGAATATCAAGAATTCAACTTGGGAAAGTTGAATTTTCCCCCTTTCTCACCATTCCCCAAAAGGGACTTTGCAATTTTTTTTTTATTCATTGTTCAAATCACTCTGGGATTTATCGGGGCATCACTCTGGACAAACCTACAAAATCTCATGCTCTACTCAAGTTTCCATGTGCTTATGGTATTCAATTTAGCTGTCTTCATAAGTTATATTAGGAAATGTACTAGTCAAAATATAAATTTTATACCAAATAAACGTTTTTTGCTTTAGTTTCACCCATAAGTTAAAATTTTTAAATATTAATTGCCATCTATTTTCAACACTCTGCAATAATGACATTCCTTTGTTCTTCCTCATGCAAAAGCATTTTTTAAATTTGTACATTTAGTTGCTAACATTATACACTCTAGGCATTCCTAGATTATACCATCTCAGTCTTTACTGTCTATCTTTCTTTCTGATTTTGTTTATGCCCCCAGCCCTCCTCCCTCTATCATTCTCACATTCAGCTTCATTCAGTGTTTTAACATAATTTTATTGCAACTAGGTAGTATTGTGCTATCCATTTCTGTTTTTGCAATCAGTCCTGTTGCACAATCTGTATCCCTTCAGCTCCAATTACCCAATAACTTACCCTATTTCAATTTCCTGATGGTCTCACCTAGCATAATGTCCTTAGGGTCCATCCATGTTGTTACATACTTCATAACTTTATTCTGTCTTACAGCTGCATAATATTCCATTGTATGTATATACCACAGTTTGTTTAGCCACTTGTCTTTTGGTGGACATTTGGGCTGTTTCCATCTCTTTGCAATTGTAAATAATGCTGCTATAAACTTTGGTGTGCAAATGTCCATCTGTGTCCTTGCCCTCATGTCCTCTGAGTAGATACCTAATAATGGCATTTCCGGGTCATATGGCAACTTTATTTCTATCTTCCTGAGGAACCACCAAACTGCCTTCCACAGCAGTTGTACCATTTGACATGCCCACCAACAGTGGGTAAGTGTGCCTCTTTCTCCACATCGTCTCCAGCACTTGTCGTTTTCTGTTTCATTGCTAATAATTTACATAATTTTGACATTGAAGAATTTACCAGCTGAAAAGTCTCCCTCTATTAAAGATGTAGATTATATAAAGAAAGTATTACTTTTTGATTTGAGAGGAGGCAAAGAATAAAACTTTTTATTTCCAATATTCTTGTAGATATAATTTAAAACTAGGCATCGAGATTTTTTTCTAAACTAAAATTATATTATACAACAGTAAATATTGTAAATATTGTAAATACTGTAAAGGCACAAGTCATTACCATACAAAACTGAAATGAACTTAATTTGTGTGTACAGAATAGGGGAAGGGGCATGAAAGAGATCATGCTCTGCAGGGTTAAAATGAGGCATGTAACCACATTGGTTTTCAATAGAAATCTAAAACTAAATAAAGTACTCATGGGGGTTTCTTCTTGTGGATTGCACATGAGTTCAAATTATGATTTTGACTAAATATTAAAAATAAGTGACTCAAGGGAAAAGAAAGATACTTTAATTAATATAAACATTTGTGATAGGCAAAAAAATGACACCCCTTCCCTAAAGGCATCTATGGCCTTACCCCCAGAAACGGTGACTATGTTAAATTATGTGGCATAGGAGAATTAAAGTTGTAGATGAAATTAAGATTGCTAATCAGCTGACTTTAAAATAGAGAGATTATCCTAGATTATTTGGGTGGGCCCAATGTAATCATAAGCGCCATAAAGGTGAAAGAGAGAGCCAGAAGTACCAGTTTCAGAGTGATGTAATGTGACCTAGACTAGACTGACCATGGCTGACTTCAGGCATGAAAGAGAAGCAAGTGTCAAAGAGTGCTGTTGGCCTCTAAAAGCTGGAAAAGTAAGAAAACACCTTCTCCCCCAAAGCCTTCATGGAGGAATGCAGCCCTGTAACACCTGACCTCAAAATTGTTAGATGATAAATTTGTGTTGTTTTAAGACACTGTTTGTTGTAATTTGTTAAAGCAGCAATGGTAAACTAACATGGCACCCAATTTCATTCTCTCTAACTGCCTTTCCATAGACACAGAGAGAGAAAGAGAGAGAGAGAGAGAGAGAGAGAGAGAGAGAGGGAGAGAGAGAGGAGAGAGGGAGGGAGGGAGGGAGAGAGAGAGAGAGAGAGAGAGAAATGATGGAGGGAGAAGGGAAGAGATAGACAGACAGAAACTATGCATGTCCATACCTGGGAATAAGTTAATGCACATTCTTATTAAGCATTTTTAGATTCCTGCATTAACTTATTTGGCTTATCTGCTAAATAAAACACATTCTTAAGAAGGGACTTGAAAAATTGAAGCTAAACAGACTTTTAAAATTTAAAGTCAATAAATGGTTCTTTTGGATTAATTAACTGTACAAATAGAAAGCAGAGGGCAAATCAGTTTGGGCCTCCCATAGGATGCTATTAGAGAAAAAAATATGTTGCTGTAATTTTCACTAGAATGAAATATAATTTTGTTTCATTCTATTCACTCGGTTTCTAATACATAAGGACTCAGACATCATTGTGCCTGAGTAATAACTTAATGCCTTACCTGAAAACACAATTATGGGAAATTCTGATAAGTTAAACCAATATCTATTGAAATTAAAGTTTAGGAAAAAATGCTCCCATGTGATAATTACAAAACAAGCTGTTGCTAGCAGTAAACTTTAGCTGTTATATTGTGAGGGCAATTAATGGTCCTGTTGAAACAATTTTACAGCTATAAAATGTAATTGCATTTTGTTAACCCCATATGAACCTATTTCAGAAATGGAAAAAAATAAGTTCTGAATGTTGTAGTTTCTTTATTTTGCTTCTAGCCAAAGTACTAGCCAATTAATAAATATATGTGTTGCCTGAATAAGAGGCCATCTTATTTTTTTATTCCTGTACTAAATTTCAATATGCATAAGGTACCTTAACAACACAGTAATGATATTTTTATTCCACGTGGCAAGTTTGTTTAATAAAAATGTGAAGTTTGAAGTGAAAGTAATGTTAGCAAAATTTGCATAGTTTAGTCTTCTTGTTTAGTACTTATCTTAAAATGGGACTCGTAGAAATTTTTTCTTAATATCCATGGCCCACAGTATGTTTACAGAATTGTGTATTCATTACCACAATCAATTTTAGAACATTTTCATTTCTCCATAAAGAAAAAACCTACACCACTTCTATCCCTTTATTATTGACACTTAGCATTGGCATGGTATCTTTTTTCCAATTGATGAAAGAATATTAAAATATTACTGTTTACTTTAGGTGTGTTTTTCCCATATACCATCCTATTGCTGACACAACGTAATAATGTTGCATATTTATTTCAGTCCATAAAAGAACATCCTTATATTTTGTACTATTAACCCCAGTCATCATCCACAAGATTCACTAGGTTAAATGGTCCCATGTTTTATCTTCTAGCTTTCTTCTAGTGACAATCACAACCATAAACTTTGCCTTTCAACCACAATCACACACCTGATTTACTCCTATTAATTACCTCTATCCGTTCCCAAACATGTACAATCCACATAATTAAAAACTCTGCACAAATTACACATCAGCTGCACATTCTCCACCTTCATTCTACCTCCTGGTAACCTATAATCTAGATTTTAACTTGGAGTTTGCTTATTATTATTAGATTATATTTGTGAGATCATACCATATTTGTCCATTTGTGTCTGGCCTATTTCACTCAGTATAATGTTCTCAAGGTTCATTTGTGTTGTCACATGCATCAGGACTTCCTTTCTTTTTAAAGCTGAATATATAATGTGTATATTCCACAGTCTGTTTATCCATTCATTGGTTTATGGACACTTGGGTTGCTTCCACCTTTGGCAATTATGAATAATGCCACTGTGAGCGCTGATATGCAAACTGTTTTCAGCTCTTTTGGGTATACACTTAGTAGCTGGATTGCTGGATCAAATGGAAATTCTTTACTTAGCTTCCTGAGGAGCCGTTGAAGTGTCATTCACAGGGATTGCACCATTTTACATCCTGACCAGCAATGAATAAGTGTTGCTATTTCTCCACATCCTCTCCAATACATGTAGTTTTCTATTTTTTTAATAGTGGCCATTCAAGTAGGTATGAAATGATATCTCACTGTTGTTTTCTTTTGCATTTCCTTAATAGCTAGTGATTTTGAGCATCTTTTCATTGCTTTTTAGCCATTTGTATTTTCTTTTTGGGAAAATGTCTATTCACTCTTTTGCCCATTTTTTAATTGAGTTGTCTTTTTATTGTTTACTTTTAGGATTTCTTTATATATTCTGGATATTAAACCTTTATCAGATATGTGGTTTCCAAATATTTTCTCCCATTAAATAGGGTGCCATTTCACTTTCTTGACAAAGTCCTTTGAAGCACAAAAGTATTTAATTTTGAGGAGGTCCATTTATCTATCTTTTTCTTTTATTCCTTGAGCTTTAGGTATAAAGTCTAAGAAACCATTGTCTACCACAAGAACTTGAGGATGCTCCCCTATATTTTCTTCTAGGAATTTTATGGTCTTGTCTCTTATATTTTGGTTTTTGATCTATTTTGAGTTAACTTTTGCAAAAGTGTGAGATTGGGTCTCCTTTCATTCTTTTGGACATGGATATCCAATTCTCCAAGCACCATTTATTGATGAGATTACTCTGTCCCAGTTGAGTAGAATTGGCAACCTTGTGAAAAATCAATTGAACATAGAAAAATCAATTAAGAAATCAACTCTCAATTCAATTTCATTGGCCAATATTTCTAACTTTATGACAGTGTCATGCTATTTTGACCACCATAGCTTTGTAATATGCATTGAAGTCAAGAAATGCAAGTCCTTCAGTTTTTTTCTTCTTTTTCAAAGTGTTTTTGACTCTTTGGAGCCCCTTACTCTTCCAAATAAATGTAATGATTGACTTTTCCATTTCTGCAAAGTAAGCTGTTGGAATGTTGATTGGGATTGCACTAAATTTGTAAATCCATATAGATAAAATTGATGTCATAATAACATTTAGTCTTCTAATCCATGAACACAGAATGTCTTTCCATTTATGTAGGTCTTTTAAAATTTCTTTTGACACAGTTTTGTAGTTTTCTGTGCATAAGTCCTTTACAACCTTAGGTAAATTTATTCCTATGTATCTTATTCTTTTAGTTGCTACTTTTTTATGTTTTTATTTGTTTTTAAACATAATAACATACAAACATAAACATTCTTACCATATGAACAGTCCATTATTGGCATACAATCAATAACTCACAATATCATCACATAGATGTATATTCACCACCATGATCATTTCTTAGAACATTTGCATCAATTCAGAAAAAGAAATAAAAGAAAAAAGAACAAAACTCATACATACCATACTCCTTATCCCTTCCTCTCATTGACTGGTAGTATTTCCTTCTACCCAATATATTTTAGCCTTTCTTTCCCCTATTTTATTCTATACCCCTTTGTACCCCCTATTATTTATTTATTTTAATCCATATGCTTTACTCATCTGTCAATACTGTAAATAAAAGAAACATCAGACACAAGGTTTTCACAATCACACAGTCACATTGTGAAAGCTATATCATTATGCAGTCATCTTCAAGAAACATGGCTACTGGAACACAACTCTACAGTGTCAGGAAGTTCCCTCCAGCCTCTCCAATATATCTTAACTAAAAAAGGTGATTTCTATGCAATGCGCAATCATAATCTCCAGGTTAGCCTCTGGACTCTGAAATCTCTCACCCATTGACACTTTATTTTGACTCATTTCCCTCTTCTCTCTTTTGGTCAAGAAGGTTTTCTCTGTCCCTTGATGCTGAGTCCCAACTCATTCTTGGATTTCTGTTCCATGTTGCCAGGAAGGTTTACACCCCTGGGTGTCATGTCCCACTTAAAGAGGAGAGAGGGCAGTGAGTTTGCTTGTCATGTTGGCTGAGGGAGATAGGTCACATCTGAGCAACAAAAGAGGTCCTCTGGAGGTAACTCTTAGGCCTAATTTTAAGTAGGCTTAGCCTATCCTTTGTGGGGATAATCTTCTTATGAACAAACACAAGATTGACGGTTCGGCCTATTGATTTGGTTGTCCCCACTGCTTGTGAGAATATCAGGAATTCTCCACATGTGGAAGTTGAATTTTCCCCCTTTCTCACCATTCCCCTGAGGGGACTTTGCAAATACTTTTTTATTCACTCTTCAAATCACTCTGGAATTTACTGGGGCATCACTCTGGATAAACCTACAAAATTTCATGCCCTACTCAAGGTTCCATGTACTTACAAAAACACTACTGATTTTTGTGTGTTGGTCTTGTGATCACCACTTTGCTGAACTAATTTATTAGCTCTGGCAGCTTTATTGTAGATTTTTTGGGACTCTTTATATAAGATCATGTCATCTGCAAATAGTGAAAGTTTTATTCTTCCTTCTAATTTGGATGCCTTTTAGCTCCTTTTCTTAATTATTTGCCCTAGATAAAACTTCTAGCACAATGTTGAATAACACTGGTGACAGTAAGTATTTTAGTTTGCTAATGCTGCCAAAATGCAATGTACCAGAAATAGATTGTTTTTTTTTTTTTTTTGCATGGGCAGGCATCAGGAATTGAACCCAGCTTTCCAGTATGGCAGGCAAGAATTCTGTCTTCTGAGCCAACATGACCTGCCTGAGTAGGCTTTTATAAAGGGAATTTATTATGTTACAAGTTTACCATTCTAAGGCCATACAAATGTCCAAACTAAGGCATCCAGATAAAGATTCCTTGACTCTGAAGAAAAACCAATGGCATCTGGAACACCTCTGTCAGCTGGGAAGACACATAGCTGGCATCTGATGATACTTTGGCTTCTGGTTTCAAACATCTTCCCTGGGGGTGTTTCCTTTCTGCACCTCCAAATGTCTCTGTTTGTGTCAGCAATCTGAACTTTTCCAAAATGGTTCCCTTTAAAAGGATTCCAATAAGCAGATTAAGACCCACTTTGAATGGACAGAGATACATCTCCATGGAAGATGGAGTAATTGATAGGTACTCCACAAATAAGTAGGTCACATCTCCATGGAAACAACTTAATCAAAAAGATCCCACCCACATTAGGGTGAGTCATATCTCCATGGAAACAACCCAATCAAAAGACCCCACCCTAAGCAATAGGTCTGCCTCCATGAGATTGGGATAGGAAAAAGAATATGGCTTTTCTGGGATAAATAACAATTTCAAAACAGCACAGTGGGCATCCTTGTCTTGTTCCCAATTTCAATAAGAAAATGCTCCGTCATTCACTATCAAGTACAAGGTTAGCTGTGGGTTTTTCATATATGCCTTTATCATATTGTGGATATTTCCTTCTATTCCTATCTTTTGAAGTGTTTTTATTACGAAAGTATGCTGAATTTTGTTAAATGCCTTTTCTGCATCAAACAAGATGATTGTGTTTTTTTCCTCTGGTTTGTTAATAGTAGTTATTACATTAACTGATTTTTGTTGTTGTTGAACCACCCTTGTGTACCTGGTATGAAATTCATTTGATCATGGTGTATAATTATTTTGATTTTCTGTTGGATTCCATTTGCAAGCATTTTGTTTAGGATGTATTTATCTATATTCATCAGAGAAAAATGGCTTTTAATTTTCTTTTCTTGTAGTGTTTTCAGCTGGCTTTGGTATTAAGGTGATGTTGGCGTCATAGAATGAGTTACATATGCTCCCTCATCTTCAGTTTTTTTCGAAGAATTTCAGTAGAATTGATATTTATTCTTCTTGGAATGTTTAGTAGAATTTACCTGTGAAGTGTGGCCTTTTCTATGTTGGAAGATTTTTGATGACCAATTCAGTCTCTTTATTTGTAATTGATCTGTTGAGGTCTTCTACTTCTTCTAGTGTCAGTTTAGGTTGTTTATATGTTTCTAGAAAGTTTTATATTTCATTTAAATTGTCTAATTTATTGGTATTAAGTGTTCATTATTATCCACTTATGATTCTTTTTATTTCTCTGTGATCAGTAGTTTTCCCCAAAGTCTCAGTTTTGATTTTATTTATTTGCATCTTCCCTCTTTTTTCTGTCATTCTATCTAAGAGTTTGTCAATTTTATTAATCTTCTTACAGAACCAACTTTTGGATTTGTTGACCTCTATATTGTTTTGATATTCTCAATTTCATTTATTTTTCCTCTAATCTTTATTATTTCCTTCCTTCTGCTTGTTTTGTCATAAGTTTGCTTTTTTCAGGTTTCTCAAAATGTGCAGTTAGGTATTTGTTTTTATCTCTTTCTTTGTTTTTAATGTAGGCATTTAGAGCTATAAATTTCCCTCTAAGCACAGCCTTTGCTGCATCCATAATTTTTGATATGTTGTGTTCTCATTTTCATTATTCTCAAGATATTTTCTGATTTCTCTTGAAATATATTCCTTGACCCACTGATTGTTTAATAGTGTGTTATTTAACCTTCATATATTTGTGAATTTTCCAGTCCTCTAGCTGTTATTGATTTCAGGCTTCATTCCATTATGGTCAGAGAGAGAATGCTTTGTGTCACTTCAAACATTTTAAGTTTATTGAGACTTGTTTTTGACTCAACATGTGGTCTACCCTGAAGAATGATCTATAAGCACTTGACAGGAATGTATATCCTCCCGTTTTGAGGTGCAATGTTCTATACGTGACTGTTAGGACTAGTTCATTTGTTATAGTATTCAATTTCTCTGTTTCTTTGTTGATCCTCTGTCTAGATGTTCTATCTTTTGATGACAGTGATGTATTGAAGTCTACAATTATTATTGAAGAGACATCTATTTCTTCCTTCATTTTTGCCAGTATTTGCTTTATGTGTTTTGGAGCACCCTGATTGGGTGCATAAATATTTATGATTGTTATTTCTTCTTGGTGGAATGTCCCTTGTATTAATGTGCAGTGTCCTTCTTTGTCTCTTTTAAAATTTTTACATTTTTTAGTCTATTTTGTGTGATATTAGCAATTTTGAAGTTACTCTGTGTATAGAATATCTTTTTACTACTTTTACTTTCACTTTCAACCTATTTGTGTCCTTAAGTTTAAGGTGAGTCTTTTGTAAACAGCACATAGATGGATCACACTTTTTAAATCCATTCTGCTAATCTTTGATTGGGCAGTTAATCCATTCATATTCAATGATATTACTGTATAGGCAGTAGTTACTTCATCATTTTATCCTTGGTTTATATGTGTCATATCTATTTTTTCTCTCTTTTTATCCTTTTAATTACCCTTACTAATAATCTTCATTACTTCATTCTCCTGTAAACATTCTCTTTCAGCCTGCATAGCTCTCTTTAATATTTCTTATAAGGTTAGTCTCCTGTTGAACCCTCTCAGTTTCTGTTTAGCTATTATATATTAAACTCTTCATTTTTGCAGGACAGTTTTGCCATAGAATTTTGGGCTGGCAGTTTTTCTCTTTCAGTACCTTAAATATATCATACCACTGTCTTCTCATCATCATAGTTTCTGATGAGAAATCAGCAATTGGCCTTATTGCATTTCTCTTGTATGTCAAAACAGGGCCAGGGACCCACAAAGGGTTAGAGATAGTTTCCAAAGTGCCCTGGGGAAGAGACCTAGAAGACACCAAACTTCTTTTTTGATGGATCCCTGAATCTGTACTTTCTTAGTCTTACCTGCAATGGGCACTCTTTTGAAAATTGTTCCCCACATTCCTAAGGGGGTACTGTGCCTTTAAATCTCAACCAACGCTGCCAAGGTTGGGGGCAGGGTTGAAGAAGAGATTGCCAGCCTCTTTCATCTGAGGTGGATTGAAACCTTAGGCAGAGCTGAAACCTAGCAATCTGAAAATCTAATCAAAAGCCACAATAGTGCTGGACTGCCCCTACGTTTTCTCAGGGAAAAGTTGCCCTTCAGCAAACTGCTGCTTGCAACCCCAAGAAGGCACTATGATTCTAAATCCCTCCCCGACAGCCCCCATGCATCTACCCTTGTGTGCTGGCTTGAAAGGATAAATGTCCCCTAGAAAAGCCATGTTTTAATCTAAATCCCATTTCATAAAGGCAGAATAATCCCTATTCAATATTGTATGTTTGAAACTGTAATCAGATCATCTCCCTGGAGATGGATTTAATCAAGAGTGATTGTTAAACTGGATTAGGTGACGACATGTCTCCACCCATTTGGATGGGTCTTGATAAGTTTCTGGAGTCCTATAAAAGGGGAAACATTTTGGAGAATGAAAGAAATTCAGAGAGAGTAGAGAATGCTGTAGCCCCACGAAGCAGAGAGTCCGCAAGCCAGCAACATTTGGAGATAAAGAAGGAAAACACCTCCTGGGGAGCTTCATGAAACAGGAAGCCAGGAGAAGAAGCTAGCAGATGACGCCGTGTTCGCCATGTGCCCTTCCAGATGAGAGAGGAACCCTGACCGTGTTCACCATGTGCCTTTCTGAAATGAGAGAGAAACTGTGACTGTGTTCACCATATGCTTTCTCACTTGAGAGAGAAACCCTGAACTTCATCAGCCTTGTTGAACCAAGGTATCTTTCCTGGATGCCTTTGGTTGGACATCTCTATAGACTTGTTGTAATTGGGACATTTTCTTGGCCTTAGAAGTATGAACTAGCAATTTATTAAATTCCCCTTTTTAAAAGCCATTCTGTTTCTGGTATATTGCATTCCACCAGCTAGCTAACTAGAACACCCTGTCAGGCTGCTTTTTTTCTAAATGTTTTTTTTGTTATTAAATAAGCATTTTTTTATTAAATAAACATGTTTTATTGTTAATAAAGCAGCTGCTGGCTGCTCTTTTCTAAACTTTTTAAACTGTTAACTATAGCATATATACAAACAAAAGAAAGAAAAAGCAATGATTTTCAAAGTGCACTTCAACAAGTAGTTACAGAACAGATTTCAGAGTTTATTATGGATTACCATTCCACTATTTCAGATTTTTCCTTCTATCTGCTCCAAAGTACTGGAGGCTAAAAGAATTTTTTTTGTTTTATTTTGTAAAAAATGACATATATACAAAAAAGCAATAATCTTTTTATTAATTTTTAATTAAAAAATACAACAAACAAGTGCAAACATTCTTAACTTATGATCATTCCATTCTACATATATTATCAGTAATTCATAATATCATCACATAGTTGCATATTCATCACCATAATCATTTCCTAGAACATTTGCATCAATTCAGAAAAAGAAATAAAAAGACAACAGAAAAAAATTCATACATACCATACCCCTTACCCCTCCTTTTCATTGATCACTGGCATTTCAATCTACTAAATTTATCTTAACACTTGTTCCTCCTATTATTTATTTTTATCTCATATGTTCTACTCATCTGTTGATAAGGTAGATAAAAGGAGCATCAAACACAGGGTTTTCACAATCGCACAGTCACATTGTGAAAGCTATATCATTATACAATCATCTTCAAGAAACATGGCTACTGGAACACAGCTCTACATTTTCAGGCAGTTCCTTCCAGCCTCTCCATTAAATCTTGACTAACAAAGTGATGTCTGTTTAATGCGTAAGAATCACCTCCAGGATAACCTCTCGACTCTATTTGGAATCTCTCAGCCATTGACACTTTGCTTTGTCTCATTTCGCTCCTCCCCCTTTTGGTCAAGAAGGTTTTCTCAATCCCTTGAAAAGCAGTAAATTTCAAAGCACATTGCAACAATTAGTTGTAGAACAGTATTTAGAGGTTCATATAGGTTACAGTTTCACAATTTAGGTTTTTACTTCTATCTGCTCTGAGATATTGGAGACTAAAAGATATATCAATTTAATGATTCAGCAATCATACTGATTTGTTAAACCCTACCTTCTCTGTATAACTCCACCATCATCTTTGATCTTTCTTCCATTCTTTAGGGGTATTTGGGCTATGCCCATTGTAACTTTTTCATGTTGGAAGGGGATGTCAATAATATGGGGTAGGGGGATGGAACTAGTTGATGTTCTGGAGAGGCTAGCCCATCTGCATTTCAGGAGTTACCTGGTCCAGGGACCCATCTGGAGGTTGTAGGTTTCTGGAAAGTTACCCTTGTGCATGGAATCTTGTAGAATCTTATATAACTCCCTGGGTGTTCTTTAGGATTGACTGGAATGATTTTGATTGGAGTTTGGCAACTTATGGTAGGAAGCAATGTCTAACTGAAGCTTGCATAAAAGTAGCCTCCAGAGTAGCCTCCTAACTCTATTTGAACTCTCTCAACCATTGACTCTGGCTGTTTTTAACCTCTCAACTCTATTTGAACCCTCTCAACTGTTGATGCTGGCTGCTTTTTGTCCTGGGTTTGTTGAAACTGTAGCTGTCCTCAGAGCCAGGACCCAGTGTTCTGAATTCACTAATCAAAAGCTACAATCAGTGCTCTGCCATGTACCCCTCCTCCAGTTCTTGGGGAAGAAGACTTTTATCTCTAGTCAGGGACTGGATCCCAGGGCAGCCTGCTGTAAGAGTGGGGAATGGGCAGCAGCCTCCACAGCATGGAGTGTTTCACTCATGGAGTGTTTTACTACATTTACTACATTTGTAACTGGACGTAGTTACAATCCTTCCACTTTTCCCTGGATGGTGTACAGTTTTTCTGATCTCTGGAGCCCCCCCAACAGTTGTTTCAGAGAGTTCCTGGCTATATACTACTTGCCCTGGAGAATGAACTAAGTCTTGATGATCCCTACTCCTTATTTGGAAACTCAAAATTTTATAGCATTTATTTCATGCATGCTATAGTCACAAATAGCCCAGGTAGCTCATTAGCATTTGTGAAGTTCCATTTCTTAATTATCATTTAGATAAGACTGCAATCATCTTAAAGATAAAATAACATACAGCCCAATACAGACTGGAAGTATTATCATAAAGCATAACCTTGCACATTTATGGGCTTACTCTCTACATTGTCTTTGACTTTGATGATTCTATTTGCAAGTACATTTAGAAAACCAGATAAAGGAAAACCAAAAGCATTTCTTTCTCTAGGATGGAGCTTTTCAAAATGAGTTATGTTGATAATAATAAAAGTCTTAGATTTCTCAGTCTCCTTTTCTTCTCCCCAAAATTTTCCCAACATTCTGTAGCTATAATGATTTTCTTTAAAATAGTCAAATCTTGCTTTAACAAAGAGCTTTCTTTACATAAATTTTGAGGGTCTTGGAGGTTATTTACTTAATGCATTAAACACTCTCCCCAATGATTAAATGTATTGTAATTTAAAAATGATAATTTTGCCATCATTTTTGCTGACATCACCTTACTTCATTAAGACATTCTTTCTCGTCTGCTTAGACTGTAGTATTATGTCATTTTATAACCAAGTTGGTTGTATTTACTCAAGTCAACTTTTATCAAAGCCAAAACAAAACATGTATTACTATGAGGAGTAATTTTCTAATAACATACTGAAGGTTGGACACCAATGATCAGTTTGATTCATTTTTAATCCCTGCCACATTATTCTTCAGGGAGATATTTATCCAGTGGAATCCTACAACTCTTAAACAGTGTATTGGTAATTGTTTGGCAACAAAGTCAAACAATTAAATAGGATATCAAATAACTATAAACAAAGGTGAATTTTAAAAAATTCTCAACTATTGAAGTAACCATCACTAAACTGCTGTTTAAAAATACGCCACTTAATTGCATCACACATGGCACACACATACATTCACACACATTACATTAAAGAAAAAGCATATTTATTATAATGCTCAAGCTGAAAGGAATGTAAGAAAAAACTGAAATTATGGCCACCTAGATTTCCAATGAGCCATTGAGGAAGTGAGGTGCAGTGCTAAGGGCAGTAAGAGTTTTGTGGTCATTACCCACTATAATGATAATTTCAGGAACAGTATCTTAGCAGCAAACAAGAAATATTCTTCTCAAATAAGCCTAATTTATACCTTGACTGGATATAACACAATGCTATCGTGTTAATGATGGCACCGGATTTTTAAAAAAACCCTTCTACATGCAAATAGAAAATGAAAGTAAATACTGTATTTCATCTATAAACCAAAGACAAACTAGGAGTTTAAATCACTGAAACTTGGATATTGGGCTACAGACACATAAAAAAATAAACTGAATGCATTTTTACAGATTTTTCCTTTTGTCATCAGTTCCAGCTCTATTACTATTCAATCTGCAAACAACTGCCTTAACAATAACACCAGATAATTGAGTTATAAATAGATGTAAAACAGTAGGAAGCGGTATATCACCATATGTGGCTTTTACAAAGTGTTCAGAATGATTTCATTATTAGCACACAGCTTGCCCTGTGATCGTTATAAATCATTCCATTGATAGAAGTAATAATAATGGCTTATAATATTATCCCCTGTCCATTGTCACAGCTTTCCAGTAAGGCTCAGCAGGTAGTGGGAAAATCTAACAGTTTTCTATCTTTCCTTTGATTGTTTGTTCATTCAATGTACACTCATAAAAAGTTTTACAAAAGCAAGTAAATGTAGGACTCCCCCAAAAATATTATCAAGAGATCAACGCACATTTGTAAAAACTGTTGATCATGATCATTTGAGCCAGTTTCAGCCATGCATTTAAAAAATATGACCTTTCAATGCTGTATTCAGAGGGGAAAGACAGGTAAAAGACAAAGGCTTCTCCACTGCCTTGTGCCCACTCTGTGCCAGGTGCTCTACATAATTTACCTCCCTTGATTCCACAGCAACTCTGCAAGGGAAACGCTATCAGCTTTACACAGATAAGAAAACTGAGCTTCAGCAGTAAATAACAGACAGAATTGAACCCTGCCTGTCCGGTTCCAGATTCCATTTGGCACCTTGCTTCATTGCCCCTAAAATAATCCATCTGAATTAAATTGGAAAAGAATAGTAAATTAAAAAGCAGTAGTCTTCAGGATATGCTTTAATAAGCATTTTTACCATAGTGTTAACATTCATGAAACCACGTAGCTAGTAGGTCTCTGTAGACTATCCCATTGCAGTTTCTAAATAGAGGGAAACGGATGATAAGGTCCCAAGTAGTTGGCATTTCAATGAATGCTTCTCAACTAGCTGTAGCAAGGAATTATTTTTGTTGGCATCGCAGGCTACTATTTTTAAAAACACAGTAACAATTATTAAAAAATTGAAATGAAATTATAAAGAAAGCCATACAGAAAAGAAGCTCAATTGTTTTATTAGATTTTTTTAATGAGCCTACTGATCACATGGTTAGTTATGGTGCAGGTCAAACTGCTGTAAACGTTGCTAAATGCCTACTCTCAATTCTGCTCTCACCTCCTTACAGATTGGTGACTAGCATGTTTCAGACCTGCTGAAGTTCTTAGACCACTTCCTCAGTAGCACTGATCTGGAGAAACTGAGGGAAGCAGTAGCACTATTTTTCCTCTATCTGAACATATTCTCAAGCTGTACCGCAATTTCAGAGCTTGGAAACTTCTGGAAAATTATCAACATATATAAATGCTGCTGTCTGAAAGTAAACTGAAATTTTAAGCTTTTTATTCATTTCAAAATAACACAGTCCAAAAGGAAAGAATTATTTGGAATGGCCCCTTCCTACAGGAAGTTGTTAAATTGCTCTTTAGAAAATATTTCTTTGACTGATTTAAGCAATGGGAAATCTACTCCTTATGTCTTTAATTTTAAACGCAATCATTAGACAATTCTTTGTTTTTAAAGTAAACTTTCAAGTTAAAAAGTTGGAATATGTTCTATATTCTGTTACTTTACTATATAGCTGGCATTTGGCTTCATTTTTCCTTTAAAAGTTTTCACTTGAATCATCAACAAAATACTTTAACATATTCACATACAGTAAATTCTATGTAGGAAGGTAGTGTTTCTTTGTCAGTGCATGCATGCAGACCCTATTCTGTTCAAAAATTAGGAAAGTACATTCTTGGAGAACTTTTCCATTAGCACTTAAAAAAACTAATATAATGAAAAGGTGATATGGATAAATACAATATTGATAATATAATGTAAATAATTTTAAGACTCATAATCTTTTATAAACCTGTTAATTGACCAAAAAGTTAGATTTGCATAAAATTACTTTCATAATGACACTATTTTCACCAAAAATGTAGAACATTCTGTAAGAACAAAAGTAAAATTGTGGGGAAACTGTGTGACAGTTTTTTTCCTGACTTAAACTCTGTTAGCGCTGATGATTATGATGCGTTCAGAGTAGAGTACTTTCCCTTTCCTTTGGTTTTGTTTCTAGATATGCAGACGTATATGTCAACAAAAGAAATTCAAATTCAAATTTCAGAACTTCAATAGAATTTCAGTTGCATTTCATTATCACATTTTATTATACCAGATAATCCCATTTTTATCCCTCAGTGTTTCAACAGCTGACAACATCAATGAGTTCTAAAAGTCAAAAGAAGAAGGGGAAGAGAGTGAAATAATATTACTATTTTATGTTGCAATACAAAACATGTAGTAATAAAATTTAGAAATATAGTTAAAATTAGAAACATGAAATAAGAATGTAGTATTCTGATTTCTGTTATTTTGGTGTATGTGGTTGCTACTTAAGAGGAATCACTACTGAAAAATCTACTAGAAATTGGCACTGATGCCAATCATGTTTTGATATTTAAATATGATGTTATTTTCCTTTAATTGCATCTTAAAAATAAAACTTGTATTGAAGATCTTAAACAGAGTGATGAATTGTAACTACATAAAAAATAAAATTCATTTGTCAGACTTTTCACTTGTGTCCAGGAGAGAGTGAGCTTAAAAATTTCTTTAAAACACAAAACAAAAGCTGCTTGGTATCCTAGCTAATGAGATAATAACAACTACTATTGTAGTATTTCATCATTTATAAAATAAGCAGTAATGGCAAAATTTTGTTGCCATTATCAGAATGACTTTTTAATGTATGTTGCAATAGCTCATATCAGATAATCAGGCTGAGATTCAGTCTATCCTGTCAAATCAAAATTAAACATGTGTTTGTCTTGCAGAACTGTTTATTCCACTTCCTTAAGAGATGAAAAAGAAAAACATTGCTTCTTCCCAATGATACATTTACATGGCAAATATCTTTGTAATATTGCTGTGATCCACCCAATCGTTTCTTAAGTTACACACAGAAAAATAATATAATTTAAATGTTTCGCGTTATAAACATTTAATTGCCACATAGAAACTAAAAATAGAAAAGAACAGGTAAATTTTTTAAAACAGATATAGCATTGGACTAACAAGAAGAGGCACTACATTGTTTGACAACAGGTTAGAAGAAAAATATCTAGGTATTCTAGTTAACCACAATGAAATGAGGAAATAAAATGAAGTGGCAAAAAGATAATAAAATCTAGGCTGAATTAATGGAAGTGA
This sequence comes from Myrmecophaga tridactyla, assembly GCA_004026745.1. Lineage (NCBI taxonomy): Eukaryota > Metazoa > Chordata > Mammalia > Pilosa > Myrmecophagidae > Myrmecophaga > Myrmecophaga tridactyla. The sequence continues at coordinate 29,557 of PVIY010018218.1, read as the reverse complement.
CAGTCTTATGATCTTGGAACTGACACATGACATAACATGAGTTTATTTTAAGAGAGCAATAGACAGAGTACAGCATTGCCATAGAAAGAAGCCCAGGAGTCAGGAAATCTGTTGACTTTAGAATGCTTACAGCAGAAGTCCCAAGCAAAATTTGACCATTCAAATGTGTTTCATTTGGCTTGCATGCTGTTGAATTACATAGTGCTTTGAAGTTTAGAATGGATATTAATGTTAGGAAATTTCACATACAAACCAACTTCTGGCTTCTCTCGGGAATCAAGATTGGACAGCACAAGGCACGCATTCCGCTTGGTGACAACTGGCTGAAGCTGGAGAGCTCATCTCTTTGGGAAAGGTATAGACTCTACATCTTGCCCCAATCTCTCTCTGTTATCTCTTCTCCTTGCAGACCTTGCACATTCTTGCCAACAGCCTGGCTTTTATAGGTCCATGAGTTTCTGACAGACCCCTGGGTAAAGGTTCAAGGTATGTGTTATCTAAAAAGAAAAGAGAAGTTCAGATCACCTTCTTTCATTATTTAAGGACTGTCATGCACAAGATAAAATGGCTTTACTGAAAATTTTCACAGAAAGCTTAAGTAGTACCTAAATGTGTAGTTTTAAAGGCATTAGATTTTAAGAGAACATAAGAAAAACTATATTCTTCCAGTTAGAGCTATTTAATAATAAAGAAGTCCTTTTCAGAAAAGAGCATGCATCCTTTCCTTGGAGATATTAAGGCAAAAGCTGAATGACCAATAGCACAAACATTTGTCTCTTAGTCCCGCAAATGCATTGTTCTGTAAAAATAAGTCGTTTCACTATATCTAAATCCATGTACATGAAAGTAGTACAATCTTAGTTGTTACCTAGCTGCTCAACCAGAAAATTCTCCTTGCCCTGCTCTAAAAATCCTCTTTATCTCTCAGATGCCATGTAGACAGAGGAAATATGGCCTTTATCAGGTTAATGTAGTTGCTGCTCAGAATGTCCCACTTTCTGTCCTAAACTTACATACACGGGTACATTTTCCATTATTTTATGTTCATAAATTATGACAAGATAGTGATAAGCAAGAAAATGTTGCATTGAAAATTTGGCCCATTATATAGGTTGTAAAGGATAAAGCCTGAGTCAGTACATTCTACACAGGCAGTGAACCCATGTTATCCAGACAGAATTGGGTTTCTGCTTGTTTTTTTGGTCAAAAACTATTACAAAATAAAGTCAATTAGTATTCTTCCTTTAAGAGATAGAAATTTCCCACCACTACTTATGAAGTTTGTGCTTTTAAAAATCTGAAATGAAATCTAAGCAAGCCTCGTGACCTCCATACTAGTTTGCAGGAAATATGAGAACAGAAGATCAAGTTGTAAAACACCATGAAGAAATGATCACTCTAAAGGCAATCGACCCAGTTTTAGCAATAAATGAGATGAAAGAGAGTCAGAGTGATGAGAGTGGGAGGGGTACCCTCAGAGAATGAAAGAAATTTGAAACATCAGATTGATATTAATGCACAAAACTTTTCTGGATTATGATTTAAACAAAACTTTTGAGGCAATTGGAAATTTTGAATATAGACTGTACATCAAATAATATAAAAGAGGTTAGTTACTATTAGGTGAAAAATTGTCAAGGAACAGCACATACACATATTCTTGAAATTCCACTCTAGATATTACTCATTAATTAAAAAGGGGGAAGTTACCTTTACAGTGGAAAAATCTAATGGAAATGGCCTTAACCAAATGACCTACCATAATATCGCTAATAATGATCAAGCTTGCATCATGTAATCTTGATGTGTTGCATCCATGCAATAATCCTACCAAAAAAAGGGAGGGCGGGCCACGTTGGCTCAGCAGGCAAGAATGCTTGCCTGCCATTCCAGAGGACCCGGGTTCAATTCCCGGTGCCTGCCCATGTTAAAAAAAAAAAGGGATTCAACCCAAATCTAATCATTAATCATGAGGCAACAATAGGAAAATCCATGTTGGAGGATGTACTGGTTTGAAATTGTTATGTACCCCAGAAAAGCCCCACTCCTTTAATTCAATCATGTGGGGGCAGAACTACTGTAGCGTACGACCTTTTAATTAGGTTGTTTCCATGAAGATGTGACCCCACCCTCTCAAAGTGGGTCTTAAATCAGCTTACTGGAGTACTTTAAGAGGGAAACACTTCCAAGAAAGCTTAGACACAAATGCTTGGAGATGCCAACAGAAATGCCCCCAGGAGATGTAAGCAAGGACCCACAATAACTAAATGACCCAGAACTGGAGAGAGCTAAGGGAAGCTAAGAGATGTAAACCAGAGTTTGCCCCACAGAAGCTAGGAGAGGACCCACAGATGCTTAGAGAGAGAAAGCCACTGGAATTAGAAACTGAAAACGGGAGAAAAGGACAGCAGACCCTGCCAGGTGCCTTCCCATGTGACAGGGAAACCTAGCTGTCTGTCTTTCCTCTGAGAAAGTATCCTCTTTTTGGTGCCTTAACTGGGATATTTTCATGGCCTTAAATTGTGACTTGTTACTTAATAAATTCCCTTTTATAAAAGCTAATCCATTTCTGGTATATTGCACTCTGGCAGCCTTACTAAACCAAAACAGAGATATTCTACAAAACAACTTGCCCAGACTCTTTTAAAACATCAATACCAAGAAAGACAAAAGAGAGAGAAAGAGATTATGGGAAGATGATGGAGTAGGAAATTCTAGTAATCTATCTCACCACCAGAGCAACTGCTAAACAGACGAGAACTATCTGAATCAACTATATCACAATTCCTGTTACCGATAGAACACTATAAGAATTCAGAGAAGAGTGGGAGGAAGAGAATAGTAAATCATGGTCAGCACAAATAAATTGCTCTCTCCACATGATGGTTAGCATCCCATACTCACGGTAGGCAGAAATGGGGTCTGACACTTGGTATAGATTACTGGTATCAGAGAGGGACATAAAAATCCACTTCCCCAAGTTTCAGGGTGGGTATGGGCTGATCACTGATAACTACTTTTTACTAGCTACTGCCAGTCAGTGGGGCCCATCTCAGAGGGCAGCCACTGTTCCAGCGTGGCCAGACAAAGGCAGCAGAGGAAAGCTAAAGACTGTATTTCCTTAAAGCTTGGGACCTCAGCTGAAAGGCTGCATTTGCTGAACAAGGGGCTAAGTCAAGAAAGTGCTGCTTTGGGGAGCTATGGAATCAGCTCTTGACATGTTCTGGCTCCTCCTTCTTCCCCTCTGAAGGTCAAAGCTCTCACTGTGGGCCCCTAGCCATGCTCTGGCTGGAAAAGACTAACCTGTGAAATTCCTTTCTGGCATGCTCCCCCTTCGAGAATTTTTCTTCAATGGAAAAATAGCTTGAGACAACCAAAGCAGGATAAGAAAATGTTGAAGCAGACAGCCTAGGGCAGAAGCTTCACTGCTTTGAGTTCTTCAGTGGAATACCTAGGAGAAGGGGAAGTTCTCACCCCTAGGAAGCTGAGGGGCACTCCAACTCCTGTAAACAGGACAAATCCTAAGGTTGCTATAAAGCACAAGCCCAGGATAAGATACAGGCGCAGAAAAGTCAGCAAGGACCCTGCACATTGCATTCACCTTAGGATGACCTTCTTGATGGAGGTGCTGGCACTTTGACAGAAAAGAAAATCTCTGTCATGTCACCAGCTAGTTACAAACTCAAGAAAGAGACATCTCATGAAATAAATCCCAGAGTTAATATTCTAAAATATTGGCATGTTCGGTGTACAAGAAAAATTACAAGGCATGATAAGAAGAAGAAAAGAAATCTAGAAAGCATCACTGAAGAAGACAAGACTGTGGACATACTAGACAAAGATTTTTTTTAAATGTCTTCAATATGCTCAGGGAGATGAATGAAAATACAAAACAAGGATATCAGAAAAACAATGAGAATCTCAATAAAGAGAAAATTTTTTAAAGGAATCAAATAGAACCCAAAATAATAGAAATTTTTAAGCAATATATTGGAGCTCATAGAAGAAAGAATCAACAAACTCAAAGATAAGACAATTGAACTGAGTCAGGCTGGTAACTAAGAAGTTATGATTTAAGGGATGATCATGATTACTGAATCATTATATAGATATTCCTTTTTACTTTCTGGTATATTAGTGTAGACAGAGGGAAATACCTGTAATCTTTTAATTGTAATCCAGCAGCCTTGATCTCGGATAATGGTTGTATAGCCTTTATCATGTGCCCTTGTGATTGAAAAACCTTGTGACTCACCCTCATTTGTACCCATTTTATCCAGTTTTTCAACTTTAGAGTCTTATGATCACTAAAGACAGCCCAACCCCTAGTGTTTATTAATAAAGGACCATGAGCCAGCCCACAACTAAACCATCCCAATTCCAAGGCTATCTTGATAAAGGTAGCTGGAGCTAACCAAAATAGGCCTGCCTGTCATGTACAGTATCTGAAAGTTTAACATATAATGACCTATAAATAATTTATACTACTAAAAATCACACCCATCATCATATTAAGGTCACAATTTTCTTACATAGATGACTAAGAATATAATCAGTCTGCGTATGTTCAATTATAAGATCACATCTAATTTCATCATTTAGAGTCATTGTGCTCATTATCCTAAAACTTGCGATCTTTTGATACTATGAAATTATCAGAGTTACTGCAGTTCAGAGAGTCAAATTTTTAGGCCAACAGGCCATTTGACTCCTGTTTCATGCCTAGCAATAAAGTCTCTCTCTTTCTGAAACCCCAGTCTCATGGATTGTTTATTATGCACATCAGGCAGAAAACCCACCATTTTTGTCTGGTATGAGGCTGAAGAAAAGAAAGAAAGAAGGATTGTGAAAACTGAAAATAGCCTAAGACACCACTGGGACATAATCAAGAATGCCAATATATGCATTATGGGAGTTCAAAGAGAAGAGTGAAATGGGGAAAAGGAATAGTCAAAGAAATAATGACAGAAAAATTTCCAAACTCAGACATATAAATAGGCACATCCAAGAAGTCCAGAGAACACCAAGCAGGATAAACTTGAAGCAAAATATACCTATCACAAAGTGATCAAACTGTCACATGCAAACTACAAGGAGAAAGTTCTGAAAGTGCAAGAGAAAACCAACATGTTACATACAAGGGAACCCTAATAAAATTGTGTACCAATTTCTCAAAAGAACCCATGGAGGCAAGAAGGCAGTAGGCTGAAGTACTTAAAGTGCTGAAGGAAAGGAACTATGAGCCAAGAATTATATGTCCAGTGAAAAGTTCTTTCAAAAATCAAGTGGGCAGGCCATGGTGGCTCAGCAGGCAGAGTTCTCACCTGCATGCTGGAGACCTGGGTTCGTTCCCAGTGCCTGCCCATGCAAAAAAAAAAAAAAAAAGGAATGGTTATGAAATTTTTAGATAAAGAGAAACTGAGGGAGTTCGTTGCCACTAGATCTATCCTACAAACTATGCTAAGGGAAATTTTTTGGACTGAAAGGAAAGGGCACTAGACAATTGATCAAAGTAGCATAAAAATACAAAGAGCTCTGGTAAAGATAGCCATATGGATATTTGTAAATACCAGTACAATTTTAGTGTATTTTTTGGTATGCACTTCTTCTTCCTAGATGTGCTAAAATGTAAATGTATAAAAAGTAATGATAAATCTATGACTTTGGACATACATATACAAAAATATAATTTGCAAAAAAATATATATAATTTGCAACAAGTATAAAAAAAGTGGGGGAATGGAGGGATATTGGATCAGTATATGTGAATGTTATTGAAATCAAGTTGGTATCAAATCAAATATGATTGATAACCATTACGGATTTTAAATTTTAACCTCATGGTAACTACAAGGAACATATATGAAAAATATATCTCTTTTAGTTTGTTAAAGCTGATGAAATGCAATATACCAGAAATGTGTTGGCTTTTACAATGGGGATTTATTAACTTACATTGTTTACAATTCTGAGGCCATGAAAATGTCCAAATGAAGACATCAACAAGACAATATTTGGACTCTGAAGACAGGCTGCTGGCATCCTCATCTCCCCTGTCACATGGGAAGACAAATGCCATATATGCTGATCTCTCTCTTCTCTCCCAGGTTTCATGATCCAGCTTTTGGCTTCAGTGGCTTCTTCCTTCTCTTTTATCTTCTTATAAAGGACTCCAATGAGAGTGTTAGACCCATCCTGAATGAGGTTGGTCACATCTCAACTTAGTTAAGACACTCCTCACCAGAAGATCTTACTTACAATGGGTTAACAGGAATAGGTTACATTTAAGAACATAAACTTTTTTGGGGTACATACACCTTCTAACCATCACAATATCCAAATAGAAAAGAGAAGGGACTCAATATGGTACAATATAAACAATCAAATGAATATGAAAGTAGACATTAACAGAAAAATTGAGGGTAAAAAAAATGGTTTCCCATACCTAAAAAGCAAAATGGCAAAAGAAAGTTTTGCATTATCAGTAGTGACATCAACTGTAATTGGATAAAACTCTCCAGTCAAAGGCAGAGATTAGCAAAATGGATAAAAGAAAGCCCAATCTAACTCTATCCTGTCTGCAAGAGACTCACCTAAAATTCAAAGACATAAGTAGGTTGAAAGTAAGATAATGGAAAAATATACCATGCAAGGGTAACCAAAAGAAAGCTGGGTAACTAGATTAATATCAGATAAAATAGACTTTAAATTTAAAACACTTACAAAGGACAAAATAGTCATTATATAATAATAAAGGCGTTATTTCACAAGAAGACATTACAATTAAAAATATATATATACCTAACAGCAGAGCCATATGGATATCTGTAAATATCCATATGACAGAAATGAAGGGGAAATCGATGTTCTACATTAATATAGAAGACTATAAAATATCACTTTCAATAATGTATATCACATCTAGACAGAAGATCAATAAGGAATTACAAGACTTGCATGATACTCTAAAACAACTAGCCCTAAAAGCCATATATAGAACACTATACCCAACAATAGAATATTCAGTATTCTCAAGTGAAATAATCATCTCAAATGGAATGGATCACTTTCTAGGACCAGACCATACCTTAGGTCATAAAACAAGTTCAATATGTTCAAAGATATTAAAATCATACACTATATCTTCTCCAATCACGATGGAATGAAGCTAGAATTCAATATTAAAGGAAGAGATGGAAATCTCACAAATATGACAAAATTAAACAATGTAGTTTAACAATATAATTATTTTTATAATTAAACAATGTAGTCTTAAACAACCAATGGGTTAAGGAGGAAATCACAAGGAAAATTAGTAAATACCTGGAAGCAAATGAAAATATAACACACCAAAACTTATGTGATGCAGTAAAGGCTGTGCTGAAAGGGAAATTTATAGTTCTAAATGATTACATTAAAAAAGAAGAAAGATTTTCAAATCAGAGACTTAACCTCAAAACTGGACTAACTAGAAAAGAAAGAGGAAACTAAGCCCAAAGCAAGCAAAAAGAAGGAAACAGAAAAGATTAGAGCAGAGATAAATGAAATAGTAAATTTAAAAAAATCCTTAAAAATGTTAAAAGTTGGTTCTTTTAAAATATAAACAAAGAGCAGTGCAATGGTGGCTCAGTGGCAGAATTCTCGCCTGCCATGCTGGAGACCAGGGTTGGATTCCTGGTGCCTGCCCATGCATGCATGCATGCATAAATAAATAAATGAATAAATATCAATAAAATTGAGAAACCACTGGCTAGACTGACAGAAAAAAAATGGAGGACACAAGAAAACTAAGATCATAAATAAGAGGGGGATATTTGTAGTGACCCCAATGAAATAAAAAAGGACTACAAGAAGATATTATGAGCAACCATCCATATGCCAACAAATTAGATACTTAGATAAAATAGACAAAATCCTAGAAACACATAAACTACTCCATTGACTCAAGAAGAAATAGAAGATCTCAACAAATCAACATGAGCAAAGAGATTAAATCAGTAATAAATATCTCCCAGCAAACAAAATCTCACAGGGGAGCTTTATCAAACATTCCAAGACACACCAATCCTACAGAAACTCTTCCAAAGATTGAAGTAGAAAGGACACTCCCTAATTCACTGTACAAAGCCAGAACCACCCTAATACCAAAACCAGATAAAGCTACTACAAGAAAAGAAAATTACAGACAATATCTCTTATGAATATAGATAGAAAAAATTATCAACAAAATACTTTGCAAATTGAATTAAACATCACATTAAAACAATTATACTCCTTGGTCAAATGGGATTTATCCCAGGTATGCAAAGATGGCTCAAAATAAGAAAAGCAATTAATGTAATACACCACATTAATATAATGAAGGGAACAAACAAACACATGATCATCTCAATTGATACACCAAAAAAAAAAAAAAAGTGCAAGAATCCAGTACACCTTTTTAATAAAAATACTTAGAAGACAAGGAATAGAAGGAGATTTGCTCAGCATGATAAAGGGTATATATGAAAAACTCACAGCTAATATCATACTTAATGGTGAAGGAGTGAAAGCTTTCTCCTCTAAGACCTAGAAGAAAACAAAGATGCCCACTGTCACCACTGTTATTCAATATTGTACTGGAAGCTCTAGCCAGAGCAACTAGGCAAGAAAAACAAATAAAAATCATCCAAATTGGAATGGAAGAAGTAAAACTTTCCCTATTTGCAGGTGACAGGAGCCTATATAAAGAAAACCCTGAAAAATCCACAGCTAAGCTCTTAGACTTAAATGAATTCAGCAAAGTGGCAGGGAAGAATATCAATGATTAAAAATCAATAGTGCTTCTATACATTAGTAATGAACAATCAGAAGAAGAAATCAAGAAAAACTATTTCACTTTCTGTAGTAATTGAAAGATTCAAATATCTAGAAATAATTCTTTCCATAGCAATTGAAAGATTCAAATATCTAGGAATAATTTTAACCAAGGACGTAAAAGATTTGTATGGAGAAAACTACAAAACATTGCTAAAAGAAATAAAAGAAGGCATAAATAAATGGGAAGACATTTCATGGCATTTATTGGAAGACTAAATATGGTTAAGATGTCAATTCTACCAAGTAATTTACAGATTCAATGCAATTCCAATCAAAATTCTTACAACCTTCTTTGCAGAAATGTATAAGCCATCCTACTTAAATGGAAGCCAAAGCCATCTTGAAAAAGAAGAATGAAGTTGGAGGATTCACAATGCCCAATCTTAAAATTTATGTCAAAGCCACAGTAAGGAAAATAGCATAGTACTGACACAAGGATAGACATATGAATAAATAGAATTGAGTTGTAAGTTCAGACATCAACCCTCACATTTATGGCCAACTGATTTTGGCAAAAGGGCAAAAACCAAACAATTGGGAGAGAATAGTCTTTTCAACAAATGGTGCTGGGAAAACTGAAGCTCTACTTTAAAAAGAGTGAATATGGACCCCTACCTCACACTATATACAAAATTAAACTCAAATGGATTGGTCAGGCTATGGTGGCTCAGTGGGCAGTGTTCTTGCCTGCCATGCCAAAAACCCAGGTTTGATTCCTGGTGCCTACCTATGCAAAAAAACAAACAAACAAACAAAAAACACCTCAAATGGATCAAAGACTAAATATAATGGCTATAACTATAAAACACCTAGGAGAAAATGTAGAGAAATGTCCAGGATCTTGTGTTAGGCAATAGTTACTTAGACTTTACACCCACAGCATACACAAAGATTGATGAATGAGACATCATTAAATTAAATACTTTTGCACATCAAACGATTTATCATGAATTTAAACAGACAACCTACACAAGGGGAGAAAATATTTGGAAACCACAAACCCATAAGGGTTTAAGATTCAGAATATATAAATAAATCCTTCAACATAAGCAACAAAATGACAAACAATCCAATTTAAAAATGGGTAATGGACTTAAATGAACATTTCTCTTAAGAAGAGATACTCAAATGGCAAAACAAAAAAAAAACCTACATGAAAATGTGCTCAACATTATTTGCCATTATGCAAATGCAAATCAAATCCACAATGAGATATCATTTCACACCCACTATAATGGCTGCTATTTAAAAAAAAAAAACAGAAAATTACAAGTGTTGAGAGGATGCAGAGAAATAGGAACACTCATTCATTGCTTGCAGCAATATAAAATGCTGCAGCTTCTGTGGAAGACAAAAAGCTACCATATGACCTGGCAACCACTACTAGGTATACATTCAGAAGGACTGAAAGCTGGGACTTGAACAGCTATTTGCACACCAATTTTCATACCAGCATTATTCACAACTTCCAAAAGTTGGAAGCAATCCAAGTGTCCATCCACTGATGAATGGATAAACAAAATGTGGTACATATATAGAATGGAATGCTATTCAGTATTAAAAAAAAGAATGACATTGTCTTTGTTTTAATTTTTTTAATTTTATTTTTTTAAATACCAAAAAACACCAAACAAATGCAAACAGTCCTATTTTGATCATTCCGTTCTACATATATAATCAGCAATTCACAATATCATCACATAGTTGCATATTCATCATCATGATCATTTCTTGGAACATTTGTATCTATTCAGAAAAAGAAATAAAACAAAAACAGAAAAAAAATTTATACATGCCACACCCCTTACCCCTCCCTTTCATTGATCACTAGCATAAGAATGACATTCTGATACATGTAACAACATGGATGAACCTTGAAGAAGTCATGTTGTGTTTAAAAAGCCAGACACAGAAGGACAAATATTGTATGATATAATTAGAATAGGCAAACTTATAGAGTCAGAAACAATAGTAAAGATTACCAGGGGCTAAGGCAGAAGCAGGAAATGGAGTGTCAATCCTTAAATTGTACACAGTCTCTCTTCAGGTTGAAGGGAAAGTTTTGGTAATGAATGGTGGTGATAGTAGTACAAAACTGTGACTAGATACCTATATTGAAACGTAAGTACTATGTCTTATCCCAAGAAAAAACATATTATAATTTTTAAAGCTTAGTTTTTGTATCATTTCTGCCAAAATTTCCTTCCTATATTGCTTATCAATTAAGGCTTAGTTGATAGAAGATTATTAATAGGTTAACTCTGAAATACCTCCTTGCATTGCCTATAATTCACAATATTCAATTTTATAAATGAAACATCATTCTAAATAATCATTTAAATAAATCAAAGTATTTTGTAGCTTATTCTCAGTCATCACATGCTAAAACCGGCGTAGTTTAGATTTTGACATAAACAGTGGTGCCTTGTAAAAAGCCTCAGTTCTGAGCCATCTGCTTCTCAGTGCACAAATATATTTCCATTAATAATTCTGATTGGAAGGCTTATTTCTCTAGGTTCACATTCCCTGTTGAGTGCATATACTATCCTAATGTTGGCTTCGTAATTTTAATACAATTTAAAAATAATTTAAGCTTGAATTTCCTGAATAATGCTTAGCATCAATCTGCAACCTTCTTGCTTTATATATTAAACTTTTCACCATATTTACACTTGAAGACCAAAAGTAAATCGTATGGAGGGAATGATGGTGTCTCGTCAGATTCCAACATCTCTAACCAAATGATGACCTTAACCATACAGAAGGGAGAGCTTGAGTTCTATAGGAGGGTTTGGAAGTTTCTTATCAGTGCTTGCACTCAGAGGGACATCTAGATCTTTGCTGTCACTTTTTTTTTTCCTGTTTCCTTTCCTGCCCTGTATGGAGAAAGGTTGTGGAAGTTATTTTTTCAGCTTTTGAATATCTTAGAAGGATGGAAAATGCAGTGAGAACCCTTACACATCCTCTTATCTCCTTAAAGAGATGAACTTAGGGCAACTCTGGCAAGCCTTGACAAGGTCAAAGAAAGTGTTAAAGTCCATCCCAAATTTTCTCACATTCAGAACTATAATTTGACTGGCCTTCAGGAATCAGAAAGCAAAGCATCTGTGAAAATCCCAGTTTACCTAGAATTTCACATTCAATCCATCCATCCATCCATTCAATAAATACTTACTGAAATTTAGTGTGTCACACATTCTACTAAGTGATAAAATATGCATTGGTGAGCAATATAGCCATGTTCGCTGTCTGTGGGATGTTTACAGTCTACGGAGAGAGTTCACACTGAACAAATAAGTACAAGTTGAACGTATATTATAAAGCAAAAGTGAAAATAGCTAAGGAGTGTTCCCAAAAGAGGGATTAATGTGACCTGTAGCTTGGGGGAGGGAGGGAAGGGAGAATTCAAGGTTAAAGCTAGACGGATGAGTAGAACTTTGCCAGGGGAAATAATGGAAACACAAATAAAATTTGGAGACTCTAATTAATATTAGAGTAGACTATATTTCAAGAAATAAAACTGAAGTTAAGATAATATTTTGTCATTTAATAAAAAAACTTCTTTTATTTATAAAAATATCCATAAAATCATATTTGCAGTGAAACAGAACATCTAGAAAGATCAGATATTGCATATATGTCTAAGTCCTGGTTACAATTAAAAGTGGGAAATTGCAGTACATTGATGATAATGTAGTATTGATATGTTTTGCAACTCATAATTTTGCATTTACTAATTTTTTGAATAATGCCAAAATAATAGTAATTCTGACAATTTTAAGGATGCTGAATTATGAATTTTTGCTTTACTTAAATATATCATGCTTAACTACTTGGCTTTCTAGTATTCCTTTGTCTGGAAATTAATCAAATAAAATCATCCTAGATGGAAAAATTGACATGTCATTTGGGTGAAAAAAGAACTGAACTACTGGCCTAGACATAAGGAAATTAAAAGTTGACTTTATTTTTATCTTTTCCATTGAATATTTGTTGAAATTAGGAAACTTTAATTTTTAATTTATGCTGAACTTAACTCATAAGTTTGCTTTACCTAGTGGTTGTTTATGCAATGAAGCTAATAATACTTTCAAAATGTATTTTAAATTTTCATTAACCTGATTTTCATTTATGTTCATTTGTTTGTTATTTTAAAACAAGTTATGATGTAATACAGAGATGAAAAATACAACCAATCATAAGCATGAAGCCCAATAAATTGTCATACAGTGAATATTCCCATAGAACCACAGGACATGTCAAGAAATAGAACATTACTAGCACCCCAGAAGCCAACTCCCATATTATCATTTAATCATTCTCATAGCTAAGCAACTATCCTCACTTCTATAATACAGATTATGAGCACCTGTTTTTGAAATTCATATGTAGAGAAACATGCAATGTGATCATTGATAACAATGAAAGTATGATACATCAAAACTTGTAGTATGGAGCTAAAGCTGTGCTTAAATAAAGAGTTATATCCTTAAATGCATATTGTAGAAGCTGAAAGTCAATTACCTAAGTCTCTGTCTCAAAAAGTTTGAAAAATAAGAACAAATTAAACACAGAAAAAAATAGGAAAATAAAATAATTAAAATGTGGCATATCCTAACCCTTGGATCTGTGGATGTGAACTAATTTCTAAATAGGATTTTTGAATACCTTATCTAGATGGGTCCAGATTGAAACAGGGTAGACCTTCACCCTATATTATTGAAGTCATTATAAGCAGAGGAAATTTGGACACTGTCAATTGAAGACCAGAGGAAGAGACAGAGATAGGTTTCCTTGTGGAAGAAGCAGAGACTGAACCTTCACCAGACACTACAGACTTCAGAGAAAATATGGCCTGCAAATATGTTGATGTTGAACTTCTTCTAGCTTACAGAACTGTGAGACAATAAATTCCTATTGTTTAAAATAACCCATTCTATGGTATTTGTCCTAACAGCCCTGGTAAACTAAGACAAAAGATAATATCAGAAATTAATAAGATACAAAACAGAACTGCAATAGAAAAAGATCAACAAAGCCAGATATGGGATTGTGAAGGGGCTAATAAAATCTATAAAACCCGGGTGAGAATTGTTTTAGTTTGTAAGCTATTGGAATGCAATATACCAGAAATGAAATGGCTTTTAAAAAGGGAATTTATTAAGTTGCAAGTTTACAGTTCTAAGGCCATGAAAATGTCCAAATTAGGGCATCCAGAGAAAGATACCTTAACTCCAAGTAAGGGCTGATGAAGTACAGGATTTTTCCCTTAGCTGGAATGGCACATGGTGATATCTGCTAGCTTTCTCTCCTCATTTCATGAGTTTTACCTGACAGCTTTTTTCTTCTTCATACCCAAAGGTCTCTGGCTATGTGGGCTCTGTGAGCTCCGTCGGCACTGAGCTTTTTCTAAAATGGTACCCTCTTAAATGGCTCCAGTAAGCAACCCCACTTTGAATGGGTGGAGAAACATCTTCATGGAAATCATCAAATCAAAAGTTACCACCTGCAATTGGGTGGGTCACATCTCCATAGAAACAATAAAAATGATCCCACCCAGCTAGAGTACACAACAATTTCAAACCCTTTGGACCCCAAAAGACATGTTCTTTCAAATGCAAATGCATTCATTCCATCACAAAATCACAAAGCCTTAAGCCATTTCAATAAAATGCAAATACATTACAAAGTCAAAATCAGTATGAAATTTCATCAAAGTCGGCTACAGGCATGGTCCGTCCTAAGGCAAAATTCTCCTCTGGCTCTGGATCTGTAAAACTCAAAACAAGTTATCTGCTGCCAATATACAAAGAAGGGACATTCATAGGATACATATTCCCATTTCCATAGGGAGAAATTGTAAGGAACACAGGGGTCACTGGATCCAAACAGTTCTGAAATCCTGCAGGGCAAATTCAATTAGATTCCAAAGTCTGAGAGACATTCATCCTCAGGGCTTTAGAAAGCAATAGTCCCACCCTTTCCAAGGGCCTACTTTGTGTCCCTACTCTCTCCAACTGCAGAGAGCAACCTTGGAAGACATTGGGGAGACCACCTTTTTCTTGGTTCTACCCTCTTCAAGTATTGGGGCAGCACCGGGGCTCTCTGCCATCGCCAAAGCACATGCTCACCCCCTCCAGAGCATTGGGGTGGCACCTGGTTCTTCTCTTTCCCCAAGGAATGTGCTCCACCCTCTCCAAGACTTGGGACACAACTCTTCCAGAACATCCAGGTGGAAGGCCCACCCTCTGCCTCTGGGGCAAACTTACCCTTTCCAAGTGCTTCCCTCTCCTGACCTGAGGTTTCTTGGCTTCAGACCGTAGCTTCCATGGTTTTGCCTCTGAAGTTATTTTTCCTTCAATTTGTCCCTTTTCTGTTCTCTTTAGTCCAGACTGGCAGTGCTTCCATTTACACAGATCCCACAGTACTCTTGTTGTTTTCTATGTAGTAGACAGGGATCATAAAATCATCAGACAACAGGACTTTCAGCAAATCCTTCCTAGATAACTCCATCTCCAATCTTGGCTTTTTCTGAAATGGCTGACTGCTTCCATGTTTGGTTAAATCCTCATATGGGGATCTATTTTCTGACGTCTCCCTCTCTGGAAGCTTAGAATTTTCCAGACTATCAATTTCTGGTTTTTCTGTTCCCAAGAGTACAGTTCTCAGCATATCTCTTTCCTGTTTCATTTCACTATAAGCTGCAAGGAGAAACCAGGCTTCACTTTCCATATTTAATTTGGAAATCTCTTCTGCTAAATATCCAAGTTCATGGCTTTTAAAATCTGTTTCCCATCCAAAAACAGTAGTCAATTTTGCTAGATTCTTTGCCTTATTTTAAAACAAGGGTCACCTTCCTTCCAGTTTTGCAATAACGTGCATCATTTCTAAGACCTTATCAGAAGTATCTTTAGAGTCCACATTTCTACCAACAATCCCTTCAAAGCATTCTAGGCCTTCTCTACCAAGCTCTTTTCAATTCTTCCAGAATTTTCCTCTTATTCATTTAAAAAGCCATTCCATCATGTTTGATATTTGCAAATTGCAGCACCTCACTTCTCTGGTACCAAAATTTGTTTTAGTTTGTAAACTGTCAGAATACAATATACCAGAAATGGAATGGCTTTTACAAAGGGAATTTATTAAATTGTAAGTTTAAAGTTCTAAGGCCATGAAAATGTCCAAACTAACCTTTGAAACCATGAAATCAAAAGTTACCACCCATAGTTGGGTGGGTCACATCTGCATGAAAACAATTAAAAATACTCTATCTAACAGTATTGAATGAGGCTTAAAGATCATGGCTTTTCCGGGATACATGACAGCTTCAAACAGCATAAGAACGATGAAGTAAAAAACAAAAATCACAAGTAACCTATGTTAGGAAAAGAAACAGAAAAAGGACAACACTAAAACTCCTATAGCTATAAAAAACATAAAAGGATATTATGAACAACTTTATGTTATTGTATTATCAGTTTTTAATTAGGAAAAACAAAATTATCCAAAAGTGCCAGTAATGAAAATAATCAGAATATCTATTTTCAAGCTTTTTGAAGGACTGGAATATTAGAATAGAACTTGATTTATATTCATTAATCCACAGGGCCAGAACAAGAAACAGTGAACAGAAGCCACTGAATGTATATTTAAGCTCACTCTAAGAGTTTAAAAACAATCACAATTTCTTGAACAGCAAAGGTACTCACATTCACATTGAAAAGTCTGAGATGGACAAACAGGTTCATACCCTTTTGAAGTTATGAATCTCTTTGAGAACCTGAAGAATGCATTGGACATTTTTCCCAGAGAAGTACACACATAAATACATACATAGAACTTTACATCAGAAAGCCTTTTGTGGACTCCCTAGTTAGGAAGGCTATGGCAAAAGATATTCAAATAACAAGTGAAGAACTGGAGCCTTAAAATTTATACATACTCTATGATAATTCTCATGTTCTAATTAAATGTGTAACCCCCTACATGGGACATTGAGAAGTATAAATCTCCCTGGCAATGTGGAACAGGACTCCTGGGATGATGCAGGACCTGGCACCATGGGATTGAGAAAGACTTTGGCCAAAAAGGGAAAGAGAAAAATAAAGTTTCAGTGGCTGGGAGATTTCAAAAGAATTGAGAGGTTATCCTGGAGGCTATTCTTATGCATTATATGGATACCTCTTTTTAGTTTATGGTCTATTGGAGTGGCCAGAGGGAAGTACCTAAAACTATTGAACGGTGTTCCAGTAGCCTTGATTCTTGAAGAGGGCTATATAACTATATAGCTTTCAAAATGTGACTGTGTGATTGTGAAAACCTTGTGTCTGATGCTCCTTTTATCCAGGGTATGGACAGATGTGTAAAAAATTAAGGATAAAAAATAAATAAGTTATCGGGAGATGGGGGCTAAGAGATAAAAAGAATAGGGTAGATTGAAATACTAGTGATCAATGAGAAAGAGGGGTAAGAGTTATGGGATGTGTGCGTTTTTTCTTTTTATTTCTTTTCCTGGAGTGATGCAAATGTTCTAAAAATGATCATGGTAATGAATACACAATTATATGAAGATATTGTAGGCCATTGATTGTATACTTTGGATGGACTGTATGTGTGTGAAGATATCTCAATAAAAATATTAAAAATAAATAAATAAATAGACAGTCGCTGGCAGCAAAACATCAACCTGCCAAGGCCTGGGGTACCACATGTCAACTGGAAGTTTCAATGTGAGATCAAGTGAGATTTTAAGACAATAGGGTTAAATGAAGTAATAAGACTATCTTAGGTTAACTGGCAGGGAACTTAGATATTTTCCTTTAAAACTTGTTCTTACTAATAAATACAGAAGGCGTATATACTAGTTTGCAAGCTGCCGGAATGTGATATACCAGAAATGGAATGGCTTTTATAAAGGGGGAATTTAATAAGTTACAAGTTTAAAATTCTAAGGAAGTGTAAGTTTCCAAATGAAGGCACCAATATTAGGTTACCTTCACTCAAGAAAAGCTGATGGGTCAAGAACACCTCTGTCAGCTGAATAGCTGGCATCTGTTGGTCCCTTGCTCTTGGGCTTTATTGCTTTCAGCCTCTGTTCCTGTGGGAATACCTCACTTTGCTTCTCCAGGGCTGGCTTTCATCTCTTGGCTTTGCTTGGCTCTCTCCAGGTTCTGGCTTGTTAAACATCTCGTGGTGATATCTGCTGGTCTCCAAGCATCTCCTAACATACGTGTCTCTGTTCTCTGAAGCAACTGTTCTCCAAGTGTCTACGTCTGCTCTCTGTTGGCTCTGAGGCTTCTGTCATTTCTGTTATTTCCAACTCTCTGCAAAATGTTTCCTCTTTCAAAGGGTTCCAGTTAACTAATAAAGACCCACCTGGAATGGGTGGAGTCACATCTCCCTCTAATTAAAGGTCACACCCACAATTGATGTGTCACATCTCTGTCTAATCAAAAGATTCCCACCTAAGAATTGAATCAAGATTAAAAGAAACGACTGCTCCTACAAGATTGAATCAGGATTAAAACATGGCTTTTCTGGGATACATAATACTTTAAAACAGGCATGACATAATTTCCAGTTCCCTAAACTCAGGTGTGCAAAATTAATAAATTTATTTTCTATAAATAAACAATTTCATTCAGTGCCCCATTTTTCTGAGCAATAGAAATAATCTTGGTCAATTTAGCATCATCTCAATCATTTCATTATCTCACCCTATCTCCCCATAGGCTTCCCTTCACTGAGGTTCTAGCTAAACTCCCAGAATCTTACAGGCTACCACACAATTAGCCAGTTGTTTGTATTTGGTAGTTTGAAGCTGTCATGCACCCCAGAAAAGGCTATGTTCTTTAAATCTATTCCTGTGGGTTAGACCTATTGTGGATGGGGCCTTTTGATCAGGTTATTTCGATTGAGATGTGACCCGCCTTATTCAGGGTGAGGCTTACTCCTCTTGCTGGAGTCCTTTCTAAGAGGATAAAGCACATACATAAGCTAAGAGATGAAATTAAGAGAAGCTCAAGGGAAAAGTTCCAGAGAAGCTGAGAAACAAGGACATACCCACAGAGGCTAGGGGAGGAAGCCACAGAAGCTGAAAGCAACAAAACTCAGGAAAGAAGGACCAGCAGACATCATCATGTGCTTGGCCATGAAGCAGGGGAGTCCAGATTGCCAGCAGCCTTGTTTCAGGAAGAAAGTATCTTCTTATTGATACCCTAATTTGGGCATTTTCATGGCCTTAGACTTGCTACTTGTAAGCTAATAAATCCCCATTATTAAAAGCTGAATAAATTAATAAATAGGCAAATAACTTCTAAACACTCTTCCAGATTGTTGAAAGGTAGTCTGGGAAGAACAATGTCATCATTTTTTCATATCAGCACCTGGTCCATTTAATTTTAATTCATTCAGAATGTTCTCAAAGAGTATCTGGAATATTTTCTAGTAAGAAAAATTTGTTACTATTTCGGTGGCTCATTTAATGACATATTGCCCAAGATTAAGTGAGGTTTAATTTCTCTGGAATATCCAGTTACCAGGATGAAATGGAATAAATGTTAGTATATGACAGCATGTATCCTTGAACCTTATAAGAGCATATTTAGCAATAAATAGCTTCAAACTGTTGTGTCCCTTTGAAAAACTAAAAGACAAAGAACTTGTCAGATACAATTTTCCCACTTTCTTGTTATCAGGAACCACAAAGCAAAAATCAAGGTGTTTACAGGGAAAATTGTTAAGAAAAAAAATGAGGCCATCAATTAGAGTAATCAACCTTATTCAAGGCTTAGGTTCAAAATATCTAAAAGGCATA
The DNA here is from genome assembly GCA_004026745.1 of Myrmecophaga tridactyla. Taxonomy (NCBI): domain Eukaryota; kingdom Metazoa; phylum Chordata; class Mammalia; order Pilosa; family Myrmecophagidae; genus Myrmecophaga; species Myrmecophaga tridactyla. The sequence goes on along the minus strand of PVIY010018218.1, from coordinate 9,882 downwards.
TTTTTCCTCCATTATTATTACTAGAAAATGAAGGCATATTTTCAAATCATTTTTGTGAGATTCTTTTACAATAGCAGGATGCTGCAAATCTTGTTCTAAGCACTAGAAATCTCGATTGTCACTTACATGTTACCTTCATTCTTTGCTCTGATTTCAGTATTTAATGAGTAGAATCCTAAATACACATAGCATTTGCTTTTGTATGCTTAAAATGTCTGACCTTTACACCACATGAGTTTACAGTTTAATTATATGATGGTACTAGGAAGACTACAAAATGAAATCACTCAATAGTAAAACTTACATGCCATAGAATGTTGCACACTGTGAGGTATAGCCAATATTACACAGTATGACTCCTCAAGCATATGGGAAATCATTCAACAGAATTACAGCTTTTCAGGGCAGAGATTTTTTAAACACAAATAAGGTCAAAATTCCATTAAGGGACATGTGACATAGCCCAGCATTATTCATCAGTATAAAAAATAAAGCCTTTGGTGACAGCTCTTAGCAGTTAAAGCAAACATTTGCATAACACTTCGCTTAACATGGATCAAATTAAAAATAGAGAGAATTATTTGTGTTCTTCCAAATGCTTTCATTGCAAATAAGATATATTTTTGAAAGAGAGATAGTGTGAAAAAGGTCTCAAATTTGTACCTTGATACAGATTTCCAAGTTAATTGGAAATGAAGAACATGACACAGAATGAAAGGAACAAATATTATAACTTCTAGCATAGTACTGTCTTTATGAGAGAAAGCAAAATTTCCCAGTATCCAAGTCTGAATTAAGTATCTTACATGATGTTTCAGTTATCTATCACTACACAACACATTACAAGAGTTAATGGCTTATAAGAACAATGACTTATTTCTCATGATTCTGTAGTTGGCTGTGCCCTTCTTTTGTTCTATGTAGGTGTCTACTGGAGCCTCACTGGGGCCACATTCAGCAGGAGAGGCTGGCCTGGAATGTCCAAGAAGCCCTCTCTCACATATCTGGGACTTTGCTGTTGACCTGCTGGCTGCAGGCCTCAATTATCCTCACTGTTGCTAGCTGTCCTCCAGAACTTCTCTACGTGGACTCTCCAGCAGGACACCTGAGATTACCTTATAGGTGGCTGCTGACTTCCCAAAGACAGGATTCTGAGAGGTTAAGGCTCAGTGTGCAAGCACATGTCAAGCTTCTGCTTGCATTGCTATGGCTGTGATCACTGTCATTGTGATCACCCTTACTGTCATTGTGATCACACCCCTTACTTTACAAGGGGTGTAAAGTCCTGGGGGCATATATACTACCCTCACCCCCCAATACAACAGCCTATCAGCCTGTGCTGGTTTGAATCTATAGTGCACCCTGAAAGAGCCACGTTCTTTAACCTCATTCAGTACTACTGGACAGGAGCTTTTTTATTGTTTCTGTGGAGATGTGACCCACCCAATTGTGGGTGGTAATTTTATTTGACTAGATGGTTTCCATGGAGATGTATCTCTACCTGTTCAAGGTGCGGTTGCCTACTGGAGCTTTTTAAGAGGAAACCATTTTGGAAAAAGCTTTAGAGTCACCAGAAATGACAGAGCCAACAGAACGGATAAGATCCCTGGGGAAGCCATTGAGGAAACCTGGAGAGAAAGCTAGCAGACATCACCTTGTGCCTTTCCAGCTGGGAGAGAAATTCCAAATGACATTGGCCTTCTTGAACCAAGGTATCTTTTCTTGGATGCCTTAGTTTGGACATTTTTATGGTCTTGCCTTAATTTGGACATTTTCATGACCTTGGATCTGCAAAGTTGCAAGTTAATAAGTTCCCTTTTAAAAAGCCATTGGGTTTCAGGTAAATTGCATTCCAGTGCTTTTATATATAAAACACACCCACACATGAAATATCTTTTTACATGTAAATTAAAATGTATGTGATAAGAAAAAACTTACATTATTGGTTTGTTTTTTTTTTACATTCAAAACAAAAAAAATGTTCAAATTAGAAATACTGCAGGTGAAGAATCCTTCATTTGTTAAGAAAAAATTGCCATTTTTAAATAAAACTGGGGAGATATTTCTAAAATCAACCGTTAATGTGGATTTTAGAAAATAACAAAACCAATTACCTTGTGTGCACTAGTGTAAGAACCATTTTTCCAGACACCTAAAATTTCGATATCTTTTCTTTTCTCAAAAACAGTTTTAAAAAAAAGGAAGACTCAAATTCATTTAACCAGGGATCAAAACCATCTTACTCCCTCAAAATAGCTTCTTATTGTTGTTTATGAGATCTTCAAACGATGATAATAATAATTGATAGTGGCAATAATATATACATGCACACAAAATAAAAGGTGAACTAAGTACAGTGATTAATAACTTCACTGAAATCAACAATAAGTTTGCTTAAAGGCCCTAGTAAACTTACAAGAACATAAAGGAATAATCAGATAAAAAATTAAGTGTAGGAGAGAATGAAAGAGAAGTTTGATAAGCTTTATCCGGCTTTTTTCTTAAGGGCATTTTATCAACCAGATGAACTTGAGCTTTGATTTTCAGGGCTACAAGAGGCCTGGAACACCTGTGAGCCTTCCTAAGGTAGGAAATCTGAGAGAAGACACCCACTTAAAGTGAACCCCAAAGGATTGCAACCTCACTGTAAGCGTGAACTAAACAAACAAATAATCAAAGCAACCCAGTCTTTCCACAAGAATATCACAATGAAAGTTGCTTGTCTTAAATTTTGATATGGACTAGAGAGGGGAAAAGATCTTCCCCAGGAATTCCTAACCCTAACACAGCTCTCAGGTGGCTTTGGAACAAGAACATACTACATGGATGGTCCAAAAAACTTCAAGTAAAGAATTTAATTTAGTAACCCTAGACTGGTGCCCCAGTTTCCTGGAAGAAGTAAAGTCTAATCTTTTTTAGAGGAACCCGTCTTCATCACAGAATTCAAAGAATTTTCACAGATAAACTTCCAAAAAAATAAGTTCACAGTAAAATGTGAAAGGAAAACAAGATATTATAAATTAGAAGCAGATGGCAAACTTACACAGCAGATTCATATCCAGAAAAAGTTCTGATACTATAATTATCAAGCTCAATAAAAGAAAGGAATAGAAATTTGAAAACAGACAATGAAACTATAAAGCATAACCAACTAGTTAAAAAGTATTAAATAAAACTTTTGCAAAAGGAAATTATATTTGCCAAAATAAAAACATTCAATGTGTGTATGAGGGCACTATAAGTGAACTCAGAGTTTTCTGTATGATTTGTTTGTTAATCTTCAACATCTCTAATAAAAATTATTTAAAACTCAATTAATGGATTAAACAGGAAACAGATATAACTAAAGAATACACCACTGAATTTCAATAGTAGTCATAAGACAATATGAGCAATGCATGGATAACAAGATTGAAAATATGAAAGAGAGAGATGGATAAAAAGCAAGAAAGTCTAATACATGTAATTTTGAATACTAGAATGAGAGGATAGAGAGAATGAGGCAAAGGCAATATTTAAAGAGATAATGGTAGAATTTTCCTGAACAGATAAAAGATCAAGTGTACAGATAAGAAGTTCTATGAATCCCAATCAGGAGAAATAAAAAAAAAAAAAAAAAAAAAAAACCCCCCTCATATTTATAAAGAGAAAAAAGCTAAAGAAAAAAGATAGACTATTCTAAACTATGATAATTAGATGATTAAAGCATCTGTGATAAAGAGTATGATTCCATATTTGATATTTGTTTGTGAAGAGTTTTTAAGTCCCACCACTTTCTCTTCACCAACTGCCCCATATCTGGGCAAGCTGACAAAGAAAAGCCAAATTTTCCCTCCTTTGGTACCATTGAAGAGTTCAACCCACATGAGTCCTACCTAGTATGCAGGAACCCTTACCCCAGCCCCCTACTCACAATCAAGTCCTACGTTCCAACCAAGCTCTTGAAGATCTCAGGTTGGCATAGCTCCAAGACCAAAGAATACACTAGGCAGAGAGTTAGGCATGGATTTTACTGGGACTTACAAACAAAAGAAGATCTTTCCCAGTGGCTGCCATCCAGAAAATGGAAGTCAGTGGTCCACAAAAGGGCAGGGAGTGCAAGGGACAGCTTATTAGGGTTTAGGACAAAAACATTCCATAGGGTGTGAGAGCAGAGTTTTGACAGAGCCCATGACACTGGGGTCTGGAGGTTTGTTATCAACAGTGATAAAGGGAAGGGAGTTTTAATGCTTTGCTGATGATACCATCTGTACATTCTTTTCTCCCTCCAGAGGTGGTCTGATGACCTTTAACTTCTCTCCCAGTCATTCCAGTGGCTACATGCAGTAACTTAGTCCCAATATGGGGGTGGGGGTGCCCAGGTCCTGTGTCTCCACACCCTATCTCCTTCCCTTCTCTCTCAAACCATTTACAGACCAGTATGGGAGATTGCACTGCTCTCCCCAGAAAGCCTCATAACGCAAGAATCAAACTTTCTTATGTGTGGCATCGCCAGTTCTGACATCTGAACAAAATTTTGGGTTAGAGTCCACTTCACATTTACAGGATGGCTACAACTGACCCAGAAAAAAGCATATCTAGACAATGACCATGACTACCCAGGGTCTTTCTTCTCTTGCTTTGGCTTGCTACCTGCTGGCTGGTGTGGTATTTCAGCTGCGCTGCTCCCCACTGGCAGGCTTAAGCTTTGACTTTGCTGCCTTGTATTGCATTTGTCAAGTCTCTGTTTAGATTTAATTGACCTAAGTCAGAAGTTTTAGTAATTAGTATTTAGGGACAGGAATATGGGATTGGGGTCCTCCTTAAAGTGGACCTGGGTTTCATGTCTAAGACTAGACCTATTTGTGTGTCTCAATTCCAGCATAAACCATAACTTACACTAGGGTCCGAGGAGCAAGTCTTACCCTGTGACTATTGGATGTGTCTCAATCAGGCATTGACCATATTCTATAGAGTACCTGGAAAAGACTGATACTGTGTGCAATATACATATCCATTGAGTGATGTGAAAGAAGAGGAAGTACCGTGTTGTATGATGAGTTCACACCCCTAAAAGGTGATGGCTTATTATGACCCTACAGAAGAACTTTGTTGCTGTTACTCCTTATGCTTCTTTCACAACAAAGATCTTGATCTTCAGGGTTTCAGGGAAAAAACATCCATGGTACGCCTCTGGAAGAGCTCCTGACTTGACCCCAGAGGAGGCCTCTAATACTGATGATACTCATTCCAGGCTCTCTGGAGGGAGAAATATATAAATATGAAAAGGCATAGAGAATCCCCCTATCATCAAAATATGTCCAGTAACCACCAAAACAAAAATACAGAAACCTGAATATAGGGGGAAGAAACAAAAAACCTGAAAACAGGAGTACTCAATTTCATCCAGCTGAACATCAATAATTTACTAAAAGAATTTCTGCATCAAAAAAGATAAAAGGGCACTGATTGGCACTCTGTCTCTAAAATATAGGTTCTAAATTAACTTTGACACCTGCTGAAACGTACCAATTGGAAAACCTTCATGATCTTAATCATTATGGTGACAGAAGTTATGGTTGCTCCTAGAGAGTCCACTAAATTTAAGAAAGGTATCCTTTATAATCTTAGGAGACTTACTGAACATAAAATAAAGGACAAATATATATGTTTCACCTTCGCCTTGGAAATGTTGCCTTGCCTAAATCCCCTGAAGTCATACTGCCCATTTTCCTAAAGTATCCCATTGTGGTCATAGATGCTCTGATCCAACCAGGTAATAAATTTAAATTAAATTAAGACTTTAGCACTTACAATTGGCTTGATAAAAATGGTGTCCTTTGGACCTTTCCTCCAGATAAAACAGTTAATGTAGCCCCATATAAATGAAAATACGGCCTCAAAAGATTGAATCCCATTATGCAATACCTATTTAGAGAAGGGGTGATTATCCCCACTGCTTCTCTAATTAACAGCCCAATTTGGCCTGTTTTTAAATTTGAAAAGAATGAATGGCTCCACATAGTGGATTACTGCTACCTTAATTCTATAGTTGCCGTAATTAAGGCCTTTTATCCAATATTATTGAAATTACTGACTTCACCCAATCAGCAACTGATAAATACTTTGTAGTCTTAGGTTTTGCTAATGTATTCTGTTCAGGTCTGTTTCAGTAGCCTTTCTAATGCAGTTTACCTTCACCTTGGAAGGGACACAATACACATTTAACTGGCTACTCACTGGCTACCTAAGCAGCCCTGCCATCACACACAATCTATTCAATTAAGATCTTGACTGCATCAATGTTCTCCAGAAGCACAGTATGACATCATACTTATAACATCCTTCTCAAAGGAGATTCATTGGACTTATTTATTTAGGGCATATAAATGGGCCATTCTCATACACATCATACAAGGGCCCACCACCTTAGTTAAATTCCTGAAAATGACTGATAAACTGAGGGCTGCTCTGTCCATGACCTTGTCAAGAAATAGTTATTGACCCTCTTAGTACTCACAATGTTAAAACAAGCCCAACCTCATTTAGGCTGTGGATTCTGGAGACATATTATTTATTTACAAATTTTTATGTATATCCATTTGTTCTGTTAATACAAATAAACTCACTTTGGATGGGGCCTTCTGCAGCCAAAGACTCTAGGATCTGTCCAAATTGAAAAGCAACAGACATTCTCATTAGTTCCCCAATTCTTTCACCTCAGAGGCTTTAGTAACCTCCTCTCATGCCTCCTCTCCTGGTATCCTTGATCTACTTGTGATGGCCATAAGTTGCATTTGGGTTTCCGGTGCAAGAAATTTCCTTCCTTGGCACCATGCTATATGACATTAAAGTGGGAATTGCTGATCATATACTGGTTTCTCTTGGAAACAGAGGTTCTCACAAGACTTGAGCCCATGACCCTTCATACCCAGCTACCCATTATACGTTGGGTCAAGGAAGCAGAATTCCATATGCATGGCATGGCCCATGAATTGTCCTTGCTACAGGATAAAACCAAACGTGCACCTTTTAGCCTATTCCGCCTGCAGGTGGGGAGGATGCAGAGCTTTTCTGTCTTCAGTCCCTTCCAGGTGCCTCAGTTTTAGAGAAGATCTTCCCTCTTCTGGTCTCTGGATCCCCTTAGTTACCTGTGGAGCCCACTTGGAATCAAGTAAGTGAGCAGCAATGGTAGTACATGTAAGGACAATAACGTCACCATATACGATGAAGCTCACTGAAGAGTTATTACTTTTCATCTTTTACCTGCCTGTTCCTCATCAAGAATGAAAAGAATAAAATCTAAGGGTCAGCACAATCAGCTAAACTTCAGTCAGTCATCTTAGCGCAGGACACCTGAACGACAATCAGCGTGCACATTTTTACAGGCTATTTGGTCTGATCTGGCTGTGGCAACAATGACAATTCCTTATCCAAGGTAAAGAACGTTTACCTCACAGATAACGGCAAAGTATAAATCAAGGTCACACATGTCACTGCACATGCTAACACCACAGTAAACGTCCCATGAAGACACTCATTTTCCCTTTGGTGTTCCAAACATGATTGAGAATGACCAAGGAACTTCATTTCACATCTTGAAACAGACTATGCTAGGTTCTTGAACATGGTATTCAAAAAAATTTCACCTCCTTACCAGTTTCAGGCTACAGGCCTAATAGAATGCCACATGCCTTCTATAAGGAGAATTCTAGAAGCAGAATTGGAGTATGTTTAGTTTATTGTAGATACAGCTGGTTACATAAAAAAATATTTATAGATGTGCAACCATACATGGATTAGGATTCAAATAACTATTTCCTTATTCTGTCAGCTGAAAGAGCCTAAAAGCAATGATACTCCAGTAGCAATGAGTAGACTTAGCTCTAAGGTCTTGGTTTCTAATATGCTTCTCCATTGAAAGGTTACCAGGGATCCCAGAAAAAAATGACAGATTCTATGTTGGGGGCAGGTTATACAAAATGCACCTGAAGAATCTTGCAGAGTCAGAAAGTAAAGCGCTTGAACACACACACGTACACAAATAAGGATTCAAATATATCAAGGGTCACAGGACCCAAATGAAAGCACTCCCAGTGAATGAAGCTGGAATAATCAGAACCACAAAATAAATAACATATTGAATTATAACCCACAGAATAAGATAAATATCCCTGAGTCCATAGTAGTTTTGATGGTCAGGTTCAGATGTCAACTTGGCCAAGTGATGGTGCCCAATTGTCTGGCCAGGCAAGCAGTGGCCTAACAATTACTGCAAGGATATTTCATGATTGAGTAATAAACCAGAAGTGTGGTTTTAAATCATCAGTCAGTTTATTACATCTGTGGCTGATTACATCCACAATCAACTAAGGGTGGGTCTTCTGCAGTGAGAGAATCCAATCAGCTGAAGACTGTTAAAGGAGAAGAGAGAATTTTCACCTTTTCTTCAGCCAGTGAACCTCTCCTGCAGAGTCTGTCATGGACCCTCATTGGAGTTGTCAGCCTCGTGGCCTGCCCTATGGATTATGGACTCCTGTATCCCCATGGTTGCGTGAGACACTTTTATAAACCTCATATTTACAGATATCTCCTGTTGGTTCCGTTTCTCTAGGGAGCCCTTACTAATGCAATAGTGTTATTTCCTATGAGATATTTGTCATCTTTTTCTTTGCTCCTATGTACATGATGTGACTTTCACATTTAAAATTTTTCCATTATCACTAGTTTTGAGCAATTTGATAGTGGTGTGCTTTGTGAAGTTTTTTTCATGCTTTTTGTGCTTGAGGGTTAACTGAATATCTTTGATTTGTGGGTTTATGGCTTTTATCAAATTCTGAAATTATTCAGAATTTATTTCTGCAAATATTATTTCTGTGCATCTCCCTACCATTTGCCTTTTTCAAGGACTTTAATTGCACCTTTATTAGGCAGTTTGACATTATCCTACAGTTCATTGTTGCTCTCTTTATTCTCTGTGCTCATTGTGCTTCATTTTGATAATTCCTGTTGCCACGTCTCCAGTACATTAATCTTTTTCTACCTTCCCTCATCCTTAGTAAATCCCAGCCAACGTAATTTTTGCATCACACATTTAGTTTTCTTCTCCAAAGATACAATTGGGGACTATTTTTTCTATCTGTCAGGTATTTGTTTAACCTTTTGTGCATATGGAACAGACTAAAAGAGCATTTTTTATGGAATATAGTCAAACAATTATTTTAATGTCTTTTTCTGCTAATTCTAACATCTGTATCAGTTCTATTGATTGATTTTTCTTCTCATAATCAGTTGTAGCTTATGCTTAATTTTATGCCCAGTAATCTTAAATCAGATGTCGATTATTGCGAATTTTATTTGACTAGTTACTGCATATTTTTGTATTCCTGTGAATATTCTTAATCTTTCTTCTGTGATGAAGTTAAGTTATGCCAAAAAAAATTGATCATTTTGTGTCTTGCTTTTAAGATTTTTAAAGTAAGACCAGAGTAAGACTCAGTTTAAGGCTATTTATTCCCCCACTCCCAAGGCAAAACCCTTCTGTCTACTTTACTCAATAAACCCATGAATCCTGAAGCTTTCAAGTGTAGTTGGTGTAAACACTGTGCCAGGCCCTGCGTGATTGCCAAGCACTGTTACCGCTAATCATAACCTTGATAATTGTACTGTGGTTAGATAAAAGATGAGTATTTTTTATAAGAAACACACTCTATTGTATGTAGATGCAAAGAAACATCTTGCCTGCAACATATTTTCAAATGTTCAGAAAAGTTATTAATGTCTATGAGCATATATGTGTATGATAGAAGTGTGTGCGTATATAAATATATAGAAACATACACAGAGAAAACAAATTATAACATGGTTGTGATAATATGTTGCCAGTCAGGGAATTGGTGTGAA
>PVIY010018217.1:0-47925 GCA_004026745.1 Myrmecophaga tridactyla | reverse complement strand
GGAAACCATTCCTAAACCAAAGGCTGTTTCTGAAGAAATGTTTTCTAAGTCTTTTATAGTTAGTTCACCTTTCTGCTCTACATTTGTCATACTCCTTTTCCTTCTTATCCTGGTATCCAGAGGCTGCACAGGAATCTTTGTGAGTGATTTCTACTCGGGCATCATGGAGAAGCAGTAGCACATCTTCACTATTTGGAGGGGAAAGGGATGACTCTGACATCGATCCTGATTGGTTTACTTTGGAAAGTGAATATTTGGGACTTGCCTGAGGCAAAGCTGAATTCAATTGTGAAATAGAAAAGAGAAGGCTAAAATTCTTTAAACTGAAATTCAGTCAGTTCGCTAAATAATGATAGCACTATACTAAACAGACTTTTTACAAAATAGGCTTTTTACAAAAACCTTTGCTTCGCTAATGTGACTTTTTAAAAATGTAATTTTATTCAGATACATTCACACACCATACAATCCATCCAAAGTATCCAATCAGTGGCTCACAGTGTCATCACATAGTTGTGCATTCATCACTGTGATCATTTTTACAATATTTGTATTACTCCAGAAAAATAAATAAAAAGAAGAAAAAATAACTCATATACCCATACCCCTTACCCTCCCTCTCATTCACCCACAGTATTTCACTCCACCCAGTTTTTGCCCTTTATCTCACCCTATTATTTATTTATTGTTTATCCTTATTTATTTATTTTTAAATTTTTACTCATCTATCTATACCCTGAATAAAAGGAGCTCCAGACACAAGGTTCTCATAGCCACACAGTCATGTTGTAAAAGCTGTATTGTTACACAGTCTAATTCAAGAATCAAGGCTACTGGAACACAGCTCAACAGTTTCATGTACTTCCTTCCAGCCACTCCAGCACACCGCAGGGATGTCTATATAATGCATACGAATAACCTCCAGGATAACCTTTCAACTCTGAAATCTCTAGGCCACTGAAACTTAATTTTGTTTTATTTTTCTCTTCCCCCTTTTGGTGAAGAAGGCTTTCTCATTCCCATGATGCTGGGTTCTGGCTCATCCCTGGGAATCCTGTCCCATGTTGCCAGGGAGATTTATACCCTTGGGAGTCATGTCCCACGTAGGGGGCAGGGCGGTGAGTTTACCTGCTGAGCTGGCTTAGAGAGAGAGGCCACATCTGAGCAACAAAAGAGGATCTGTGGGGCTGACTCTTAGGCACAATTATTAGTAGACTTAGCTTCTCTTTTGCAGGAATAAATTTCTTGAATGAAACCCAAGATGGAGGGCTCATCCTATTGAATTGGTTGTCCCCACTGCTTTCGAGAACATCAGGAATTCCCCAGATGGGAAAGTTGAATATTTCCTCCTTTCTCCCCAGCCCCCTAAGGAGACTTTGCAAATACTTTTTATTCTCTGCCAAAATTACTCTGGGACGTATCGCATCACGTTAACCTGGACAAACCAACAAGACCTCACGCCCTATTCAAGATTCCATGCAATTGTGATGTTCAGGTAAACTGACCATACAAATTAAATTAGGTAATGTGGTACCTAAAATATAAATTTTGCCCCAAATAAACATCTCTCCTTTTGGTCTCTCTCAGAGGTTGACATTCAAAAACACAGGCCATATCATCCTTTCCCCAGTATTCTGTTCTATTTTAGTCCTATCCAGATCAGCTTCACTCATATCTCTAGATGAAGTCTGATCACTTTTTCAGCTTTCATAACATTTCCTGTATGGGGTACTGCTGACTTTCAAAGCTTCAGAGCTCTAACTCTGAGTCTCAGGTGTCACATAAATACCCGAAGTTCCAGGGAATGACCAGGTTATATATAAATAGCTCAGTATCTCAGAATTTAGAAATATCAGTTATAACTCCTAAATATATGTGACTGCTGTTAAGAGCTTACAGTCTAGGAACCTTTACAATAGGCCCCAACCTGATAACCCATGCTCTCGAATTCAGTTCTCTGAGTTTGTAAAGTATAGTTAATCCATATGAGTGAGGCATGACAATATTTGCCATTTTGTTTCTGACATTTTATCCAGCATACTGTCCTTAAGGTTCATTCATCTAGTGGCATGCCTCACGACGTCATTCCTTTATTCCTACAGTAGGCCACTCTGTGTACACACCATAGTCTCCCCTTCCATTCCTCAGCTGACGTACCCTTAGGCCGCCTCCGTCCATTGCGAATTGCAAACGCTGCCACCATAAACGCCAGTGTGCAAATGTCTGTTCCTTTCCCCACGCTCAGTTCCTCCACATACATACCTAGTTATGGGGTTGCAGGGTCATGTGGCATGTGTAATAGACTTTTATAAAGGCTGACAGTAGATTTCTGTGGCAATTGAAAAATAAGAATTAAATCAGTGAGGTACTGTTTATTATCTGTTAACTTTAGAAATAATGTGAGAGACAAGCAGTTTTGGCAAGGTTGGAAGGCAAACCATACTTTTGCCCAGCACAGGTGGTCCTGGATGTTGCTGTAGCGTATTGGGAAAGCAGTTTGGCCATTTGTGACGATTTGTTCACATTCTTGGAGTCATTTGTGAGATTTTATTCTAAAAAGAAAAAAGAAATATAAAGCATGAAGCCATGTACATGAAATGCTGATTGTAGAATTGTTTAGTATGTTCAAAAGTTGGAAATACCCTGAGTGTTTAACACTAGAGGAATGATGGAGTAAATTATGGGGCGTCAGGAGCTTGAAGGAATGCAGTTAAGCATGATGCCAAAGAGGGAATCAATGTGGAAAGCTGTTTCTGACAGAAGAGAGTAAAGCACACCCTTATGTGTATTTATGCCATAGGTTTCGTTAGCGATAATCAGTAGTGCATATGAACAAAGACGGGAAGGAAATAGGAAAACTGGAAAAAGTTGATATGTGCATATTAGGGTGCTGTCAGTGTGTTCAAATTTAAATGGCTTTAATTGTCATCAAGTTTGTTCAGTAAAGAAAAATTTTAGATAGTCTTCTAATTTTATGCTCTTCTATAAATTTTAATGTTAGGTTTTGAATTCATTGGGGACTTTTTTTTCGGTGTGCTGTATGGCGGGGTCCTTTTCCATGTGAGTGCCCTGTTACTGCAGCAACATCTGTTGAACTTTTTGGGGTGTCTGGGGGGTGAGCACATGGATGGGAAATTGAATCCGGGTCCCCCACACTGCAGGCAGGAATTTCACACTGTTCTACCCCCGCACCCCCAATTCACTGGGAATTTTAAATATTTGATATGAGGTATGTTTTTGCCCTAATGGATAGCTCTTGTTCCCAAACCTTTTATTGAATAGTCTCTTCTTTCCCCACTGATTTGAATACTACCTTTATTAAATAGTTCCCCTGGGTGTGTGGACCTGTTTTTGAACTCTGTACTTCTATCACTGTGCCTCTAACATACTGTTTAAATTACTGTGGTTTTATTGTATATTTTGCTTTACGTTAGGGCAAACTCCCCACCTTCCCCCATGGCCTAAACATTGTTCTCTTTCTGAAAACCTCAGTTTCTATTCTTGTGTACTCAGTCTCCTAGATGAACTTTAGGATGAGCTTGTTCAGCTCCACTTGAAAAAATTCAATTTGGGTTTTAATTAGAATACGTTAAGCATATCAGCTACTTTGGGCAGATAATTGTGCCCATCATACCTCTGATTGTTTCCAGAAGTTTCAGTGAAATATTTGCGCGGTTTTTATTTGGGTTATGACCAGTTGGCAGAATGGTGATAACACACCTATTATGTCTGCGTAGAAGCAGAGTGATTTCTGACATTGATTCCAATACATTTCCGTAGGAAAGGTTGTAGTTTTCAATTGCCCGAAGCAAAGTGCACGGTTGAATCCAGATGGGGAATTGAAGGAGGTGCCCGGACTTCCCTGGGTTGGGGTTCCTCTTTGCCGTACGTGGAGTTAGTGGCCTTCTGAGAAAAGTGGCAGGTTTTCAGTGGCCCCTGTGGTTAGAAGGACCTCAGTCTGGCCCAGGATGGTCACCTGTGGCAGGTTATTTCCAGGGCACGGCTTTCTCAGCATCGTCTTCCCCACACCATTTCCTCCTGCTGAGCTAACTCAGCTTTTCCTAAATCTCCTTTGAGCTTTGTTTGACTTTTCTGAGTGCAGACCTTCTTGTTCTTTCATAGTCATATTTTCTTTCTCTTCCTGCCTTCCTCTCCTTCCCCCAACACCACCATTTCTCTCTCATTGAGTCTCTCTCTTAGTTCCTGTATCACCCCTCCCCTTCCCCCTCCCAAAATCTCTCTCACTGTGGTTTTCTGGTGTATTTGTGATTACCAAATGAGAGACGCCCTTTCACTGCTGAGTATTCTTCTTAGTACTAGCTCTCTGGGCTCCAGTCTCTAATGCACACGCTTTCCTTCTGATGTCACGGTGCTTATGTCTTCTTTTAGCAGCGTGAAACTTGGTTTGGTTCTTGCAGTGGAGGTACAATGGACTTACAAGCTTGCTGTGTGTGTGTTGTGCTCACTGGAAGGGGTTATAAGTAAACTCTTTCATAAGGTGTGGTCCTCGATCAGTATTTTGAATAGCTGCAGATTAGATATCCTTGTGATGTGTGAAAAACGTTGATCTGTTTGTACAGTTTATTTTCCGTTAAAAATAAAATCAAAACCAGGTCAGGTCAGATTCTCTTTGTGCATCATTAGTGGTCCCTTCAGCAACCAGGAACATGTCTAAAGCAAGCTGGGCTTCCTTTTTTAGGAAATGGAATTTCATCTAAATTTCCTCTCTCAGTCGTGTCAAGCATTTGTTATTGTTTTTTGCTTTTCAGATCCCTTCCTGAGCTTTTTTTGAAGCTATTGTATGGTGCATTTTTCTTGGCATGCTAGTTTCTATTGATTACATTTCTGTGTGTGTGTGTGTGCACACGCACACATGTGCTCACCTACAGAGAAAGGACAATTTCAAATTGCAGATTGGTGTTTAATACAGAACCCCACAGTTTGTTTTATACCAATTCATAATTCTAGGTTAACTTTTTGAAAGGTTAGATAACTTTCCTAGTGGATTGCAAGCCACTAGAAAACATAGCTTCCGTGTGTAAAAAAAATAAAAAGAAATTAAAAAATTAAATAACCCCTTGGCTACAGGAAGGAGGGGCCCTGTCCTGATTTTGCTTTGGATCCTGATTTGTCTTGCTGTCCTCTGCGGGATCATGCTCAAACTCATCAAAGACAAGTCGAGATGGAGACCGTGTCCGCTGGTCTCTGTTCCCTCTTCTCCCCCGAGCGCTGACCCCGGTGGCCGTCCCCTGCTGGGTGCCCCCGTGCCTCTCCCTGTCCTGCCTGGTGTGTGAGGGGGAGGGGAGGGCCCTGGCTCCTTCCTGTCCTCCCGGCTGCCCCAGACGACCTGGCCGCCTCCTCACCCCTGTGCTCCTTTGGGGGTGGCTCTCTGGGTTCGGACCCCCCCAGAGCCTCTGCGTGGACTCGGGGTGAGGGCCTTCGCCTGCTGCTCTCTGCCTTTGACGTTTGTCCTCAGAGGTGCTGCTGTGACTGAGGGTGGCCACGCTCCCCGGCATCGGGGCACTGGGAGGGCTCAGGCCTGAGCAGGGGCCGGGAGGCCCGGCTGGAGGAGGACGAGAACCCGGCAATCCTTCGGAGGAGACGGTGGCCCAGGAAGTGGCGTGGGCCACGTGGGAGCGGGTGGTGCTGCCTATTCGGCCCCGTTTGTGAGCGCCTGAGGCTCTTCCCACCCGCCGCTGCCCAGCGCAGGCCAGGCCGCCTCTGGGGACAGTTATCAAGGGCCGTGCGCCGAGGGTGGCGGTTTAGTGCAGGGTGAAACCGAGCATGAGCCCCCGTGCTAAGCAGGTAGGAATTCAAATGAAGCAGAAGACAAAGTCTCCTGCTAACATTGATTAGAATTAAAACAAAACAAAACTTCCTTATGCCCCGATCTTCTTCAATTTAAAAAAAACCCTTGGCTAAATACACCAGGAAGTGTCTCCCTGCTGGTTGCTGGAAAGGAGGACTGAAACCTCAGCCGTGCGAAACGAGTATGACAAGTGGTGCTGTTTCGGCCTGAGGCCTGTTTACTGTGGTTTCTCAGCGTCAGGACAACGATGACACCCCGACTTACTCCATTTTCAGGGCCAGCTGAGAATTTACGCGAAGTTTGGCAAAAATGTGTATCTCCCTAAAGATGCCGAGTTCTACTTTATCTACAATGGATCTCAGCAGAGACACATCACGGTCGCAGAGCGCGTTGAGGATAACGTCCTCCAGTCCAGTGTGCCAGGTGAGCTGTCCCTGCCGCTGTGCCCGGGGAACCCGTCTGGAGGCTTCTTCCCTGCAGGGAGGTGGGCCTGGAAGCAGGCCCGGGGAGAAGCAGAGTGCTCCCAGAGGGGCCGTGCGGTGCTCCCAGAGGGGTGACGTGGTGCTCCCAGGGGGTGGTGCGGTGTTCCCAGGGGGTGGCTCGGTGCTCCCAGAGGGGCTGCGCAGTGCTCCCAGAGGAATCGCGCAGTTCTCCCAGAGGGGCGGTGCAGTGCTCCCAGAGGAATCGCGCAGTGCACTGCCCCCCACCCCGCCAGCTCACCCTGTCTCAAGCCATTGGAGGCTCGACGGAGGGAATGCCTTACCTTAACCATCAGCTCCTCCGGTGCGGGACCTGCCCCCCGGATGACCTAGGCAGATGGAGAGCTTGGCGAAGTCCTGCTCCCTTCCTCCTTCCCCGGCAGCCAGTGCCTCAGCCCACATCCTCCTCCCCCTGCCTCGTTCCTTTTGGTGCCCAGGGCTCTTTCCTTTGCTACCTTGTCTGTCCAAAAGCTCCCTTGCTGGACCTCAGGCTCCTGAACTTTCTCTCCCATGCCCACTTCTGAAACCTGTAATTCCCCCAGCTCTTTGCTCCAGTTTCCATGGCGTCCACTGACGAACCAATCGCAGGTCATTAGGAGCTAACAGCCCTTCTCCAGTACAGTCGTTTCCTATTTTCATGGGGTTGGGTTGGGTGTCTAAGAGACATCAAGCTCTGACTTAAAGGCTTCACTGAGGTGTCATCACCTGCAGGACAGAGAGGGCTTTTACTGTTGTTTTTATGGCTCGTGTTTATTGATTGCTTGGGTTTTGGTTTCAGGCCTTCTTAAGTTGCCTCACGTGGGGAACCTTCAGTTTTTCTTATAGATAAGATTGGCCCTAATTTCACAAGCAGACGCGTCCCTGAGTGTTTCTGCAGTGTCCCCGTCACGTACGGAGAGGGCAGACCTGAGTGCGCAGCACGGACGCTGGGGGCCCGCACAGCTGCATGCCTGTCTCTCAGCATCCCCAGGCTTGGCCAGTGAATTAATCTGCTGTCAGTTCTCACACCGTGGGCCGTTTGAAGCACATATCTCTTAGGGCCAGTGTCCTCCATCCTTACAAAAACAAACAAGCAAAAAGACAAACCTAATCAGTGGCACCTAATTACCAAACAGGTCTCCTCTGCCTCTGGCCTTCTGCTCTGGCATTTGTATTTATGATTTTCCTGCCTTTAGTTTCCCCTTCTTTTTTACGTTTCCTTCTTTTCTTAAGCCTCTTATGGAGAGATAATAGTAATAGTAATAATAATACCACTCCTAATGTCAAAACTTTTTATATTGTCTTTTTCTTTATTTGCAGGCAGGCTACCCTCCTTCCCCTCCTCGTGTATTAAAGAAACATTTGTTCTTAATTATATTGTGGTCAACTTAAAAGTGAGGGTTCTTACCTGCATCTTAACTTATTTCCTGGGAGCAGGTGACACTCTCTCGATCTGGACCTTAAATTTCTCTGGCTACAGTTTTACCAGGTAACCTCTCAAAGATACACGAAGAGGTTTCCGTAGTGAATAGCAGGGCAGTCTGGGGTGGGGTATGTGCCGTCTCATCCCTGGGAGTCCTCTGTACTGTGCCTGTACCGTTGGGCCGCCTAATTTTTTTTTTTTTTTAACTTTTTTTCTTGTATGATATAACATATACAGCAAAGAAAGAAAAAAGTAGTAGTTTTCAAAGCACTCTTCTACATGTAGTTACAGCACAGATCCCAGAGTCTGTCATGGGCTACCATACCATCATCTCAGATTTTTCTTTCTAGCTGCTCCAGAACATTGGAGGCTAGAAGGTATAAATATTTTTTTTATCACCACAATCGACTTTTTTTTTCTTTTTTGTGAAAAGTAACATATGTACAAAAAAGCAATAAATTCAAAGCACAGCACAACAATTAGCTGTGGAACAGATTTTAGAGTTTGGTATGGGTTACAATTCTGCTATTTTAGGTTTTTACTTCTAGCTTCTCTAAGATACTGGAGACTAAAAGAAACATCAATTTAAGTATTCAGCAATTATATTAGTTTGTTAAACCCAACCTTGTCTGTATAAATCCACCATCACCTTTGATCTTTCTTTTGCACTCTTTAGGGGTATGAGCTATGCCCATTCTAACTTTTTCATGTTGGAAGGGGCTGTCAGTAATACAGGGTAGGGAGATGAAACTATCTGATGCTCTGGAGAGCCTGGGCCGTCTAGGTATCAGGACTTATCTGGACCAGGACCCATCTGGAGGTTGTAGGTTTCTGGAAAGTTACTCTAGTTCTTGGAACCCTTGTGGAACCTTATGTATTGCCCTAGGGGTTCTGTATTGGCTGGAATGGTCCTGGTTGGCAAGTGACAGGTAGCAAGGTCTACCTGAAGCTTGCATAAGAGCAACCTCCAGAGTAGCCTCTCGACTCTATCTGAATTCTCTCTGCCACTGGTACTTTATTAATTACACTTCTTTTTCCCCATTTGGTCAGGATGGAATTGTTGATCCCATGGTGCCATGTCTGGATTCATCCCTGGGAGTCCTCTCCCACATCGCCAGGGAGACTTTCACCCCTGGGTGTCATGTCCCACGTAGGGAGGATGGCAATGATTTCTCTTGCAGAATTGGGCTTACAGAGTGAGGCCACATCTGAACAATAGCAGAGTGGCCCACATTTTAGTGAGACAATGTGGAAATGGACAACGCTCCCATTTGGTGGATCTGGACGGTCTTGTCCTTGGAGCCCTGGCTCCAGAAGGCCCATGGAGCCTAACGCAGAGCAGGAACAGGGCCAGCTGAAGCCGTGGACCTGAGGGGGCTGACGGCTGACCCTCCTGCTATGCAGCACCACTGCAGGGATCCACTGGTGCCAATTCCTGGAAATTCCGTCAGGGAACCAGGCACGATAAAAATGGACCTGAGTAGAAATTCAACAGCCTTGGCAAAATGGGAAAGTGTAGGACAGAAGGGCAGTGTCGGGGGGGACCCGCGGCAGGGTTGAGTGAGCCCCATGACGGAACATTGAGAGCCCACGAGGCAGAGAAGCAGCATCAGAGGTGGGGTGGGAACAGCTCCATTAGCATTCCTGCTCTGTGGTCCTCTCTCACCTTATCTCACCATTTCAAGGAGCTCTGAGGAATTAGGGTAAATTTGTGTAATTTTGTGGTGCAATTCTCATAATAAAACTATCACTAAATAATTATGCAAAAATGTATGACTCAGGTGAAAATGGGAGACCTGAAAAGAACAAAGGGGAAAAACTTCAATTCAGGAGTTGCATGGAAGTCAAGGGTGAAGGTATCCCAAATAAGAGTGGTGTGATAATGATAGGAAAATGCTCCGATGAATGTTGAGATCAGGAATCAGTCAAAGGAGATGGACTCAGCTTTCATTTGGCCCCATAGGCTTGTAAGCTTTTAAGATAATGGGCCGGATTGCTTCCTGCCTGGCTGTCCTCTCCCCCTGATGGCTAGCTGAGATGGGTGGCAGCGCCCTAGGCCATTCTCCTCCCCATCCTTCCTTGAATGTGCCATGGGGTCTGCTAAGGGGCGCAGGGTGGGGGGCTTCCTTGTGAGCGCATCTCCTGCAGACCCTGGGTGAACTGACCGCTGTCTTGTCATCAGGCCATGGGCTCCGAGAGACGGTGCTGGTGTCTGTGTGCCTCTGCTCAGAAGGCTACTCCCCGGTGACCATGGGATCTGGCCCGGTGACCTACGTGGACGACGTGGCCTGCAGGCTGGCCCGCTTGCTGGTCACCCAAGCTGGCTGCCTCACGGCCTGCAGCCATCAGACCCTGCTGACCCCGTTTGCCCTGACGGTGGGACAGCTGCCTGCTCTGGACGAGGAGCTCGTGCTGGCCATGACCCATCTGGAGTGGCCACTCGGGTGGACTGTCCTGGGAGATTCTTCCCCTGAAGGTGGGTCTCTCCCAGAAAATTCAGATGTTCAGAACGTGCCGTCACAGTTTATTGCCTGTTTTCCTGCCCACTTTCCTTTTCTTTTTTTTTTTTTTAACATTTTTAATTGTGAAATTTAGCATAAATACAAAAAGTGGTACATTTCAAAGTACATTTTAACAAGCAGTTACAGAACAAATTTCAAAATATGGTATGCGTTAAAGTTCTGCAATTTCAGTTATTTCCTTCTAGCTGCTCTAGGACACTGGAGACTAAAAAGAAATGTCAGTGTAATGATTCGGTGGTCATACTCATTTGTTAAGTCCTGTCTTTTCTACTACAACTCCTCCTTCTCCTTTGATCCTTCTTCCACTCTTTAGGATCTTGGGGCAATGACCATTCTGACTTCTTCATGTTGAAAGGGGAGTTGACATTATAGGGTCGGGGGAGGCACCTGGCTAACGGACTTCGAGAGGCTGGTCCCTCTGGGTTTCAGGGCTTATCTGGCCTAGGAATCATCTGGTGGTTATGGGTTTATGATAAATAAACTGAGTGAAAATCTTATGACGTCTCAGACAGAGCCCTGAGTATTCTTAAGGGTTTACAGGATTCTGTAGTTGGGGTTTGGTGTACCAGGCCATTAGCAGCATGCTGCAGAAGCTTGCCTAAGCAGACCCTCCAGGCCGCCCCTCGACTCCATTTGAACTCTCTTAGCCATGGATGCCTTGTTTTGTTACATTTCTTTTTTCCCTGGTCAGAAAGGCATTATCCGTCCCATGTCCCAGGCCAGGCTCACCCCTGGGAGTCCTGTCCCACGGTGTCAGGGAGACTGCCGCCTCTGACCATCATGTCCCATGTGGCGGGGAGGGTAAGGCGTTCACTTGCAGAGCTGGGCTTACACAGGCCACATCTGAGCAGCAAAAGAAGTTGTCTGGACGTGACTCTCAGGCATTATTATAAGTAGGATTAGTTTCTCCATTACAGAAATACGTTTCATAAGAGCAAGCTATAGAGGCAGAGGATAAAATCCTGACATTGTTAACAATTTCTTGGCAATTTTTGATATATTTCTCCACTTTCTCCAGGAATTGTTAATAACAGTGCTGCTGCAGTCTGGGCCTGCAGTGGGGCTCCTCCACCACCTCAGTGTTTGGGGGATGGGTAGCACTCATGCTTTAAGCTGTTTTTGTTGTAAGGCTTTGGAGTATCCTAGGGGATTTGACTTAGCTCACAATGTGTTTAAATCTCTGTACCATCCTTTACATACCTCCATTCTTTTATGCCTATTTCTGAATAATAGCCCATTTTAAATTAGTAGGCCTTAACAGATGAATTTATTAGGATTCTTTTGTCGGAATTCCTGTTTTTTTTTTTTTTTAACAAAGCAGGCATTTAGACTAATAAATTCAAATCTCGATTCCTCTGGGCCCATTTTGATTTTTTACTTTAGAGATTATATTGGATACTCAGGCAGGGGTGGCGGGGGGAGGAAGGCCCTGAAGTTTTTATTGTATAAATTAAGCCAAGTGATTGGGCCTAAATCAATCATTTCATTGTTTAGACAAGGACAGTTGGTAAAAATCACCCGATTGGTATTAGGTTTTTTACAGTGCACACTTATGTTTTAGAGGGTGTGTTTCAACCCACTGTCTGTTCAAATCCAGTTGGTGGAGTGCTGCCGATTTGGAGCTATTCTGGATTTGTTCTGTATTAACCTTCATATAGAGTTTTAATCTGAGCAGTTTATAGTTTCTTAAGCGCTCGGCTCGTCTTTGCTGGTGTGCATGTAGGATTAGTGTTGCTTGCCTTTGGGGTGGATGAAGTAGCGGGACAGGATGAATGGAGGAACTGGACAGCTGAAGGTTGCAATGAATAAAAACTGACAGCAGTATCATAGGAAAGAAAACACTTTCTTTCCTAGTGATTCTTTCCCTTAATGTTTCGCTAACAACTGTTTAAAAGCTTTACTATTTATTCTTCTTAAAAATACTTTGTGTGCATTTATGCTTTCTTTGAGAATAAATGGATATTGCTGAATGAGTGTTCATTGATTTCTATAGTGACTTTGTCTTGGAAGAGTCTTATTGCAGCCTTACTGTGAGACATTGCTGTATTTTCTTGCATTTTATCATAAGTCACTCATTTTATTTCCCTTTTCAATCACTGAGAGTTATCAAGAAGGCCTGTGATCCTGGAGAAGCGCCCGAGCCTGGGTGGAAGGGAGTGTTTTCAAAGGAAGAGCAGTTATCTTGTGGCCCTGTATTTTACCCATCATTATTCAAAATGCAACTTCGTTATGTTTTGTAGGAAAGGAAATATCCTGGGTCTTTATTTAATTTTGTGCCATAAATGCAATTGAATTCCTATTTCATACAACTAAACCCATTCCTTCTGCAAAACAGCTTTCATGACAGAAGCTTTTGCAGGTTCTCAGAACCCCACATTTTCAGGAAAGCTTTCGAATAGTAATATAATAATTATCCAATAAAATTTCAAATTTATCTTTTTGTTTTGTTTTGCTCAGAATTTTTATTTGTTTGTTTTGTTTCTTCAGCAGAAGTCTTTTCTCCAGAGCCTGATATCATTATGTCAATTAAGTTAACTAGGATAAAATAGTCTAATGTATTATTCTGCTAAGCTTGGATGGCTGTTAATTTGTCTTTCTTTCTGGCTCATCCGAAATACTTTACATGTGCTCCCAGAAGCGTGATGGCTGGCAAGCACCTGGCCTGCCCCCACCAACTGTGAGCCCACCTTCTGGGTGAAGATTCCCAGGGGACAGCGGATACCATTGGTGTGGTCTTCGTATAATGCTAGTTCTCCCGTGTAGTGGCACTTACAAACCAGTATGGAAAGATTTGGCAGATTCAGGATATCTTTTGCTAAAATAAAATCCCATTATGTTGGAAAATGAATTTGGACTTTTCTGCAGTTCTCTAAGTAAAAGTAGTTCCCGTGTTCAAAGACCGCCGTATAGGAGAAGTTTTGTTTGCTCTGGAAGCAATGGGGTTCCTTGTTATACCAACCACAGGGCGTAAAGGTGATACCATGAAGCCGTAGGGCAGAAATACTGAAGGTCTTTGATACATTTTATCCATTGGATTATTTTCTCAAGTTTGAAGAGTTAAACTTTCTCCTGCTTTTGTAGTTCATCCTAGGAGTGAAGGCAGTTTTTGTTTAAGCTAGCTGAGCTTTGGTAACTTTTCTTCAGGGCTGTTCTGAGCTTCAACAGTGTCTTTAAGTTTCTTAAAAGCTGTGGCTGTGGGGTTAGTTGGAAAGCTGTCCCCAAAGAAGGGCCACGCTGCCGAGCCTCGTTCCAACTTCTTTCTCGTTCCTACAGCCAGCAGACGGTGCAAGGATAAAGGCACTGGCCAAGCTCCACTTCGAAGGGCCAACAGATCTTCCTTCTTACCGGTCACAGATCTCTTTCCTCTACTCAAAGAAAGAGAGACCCATCTTTCTCTCTAAAATGTGCCCCTGAGGGTAGCTCAGAGAATTTAATGTTTTAATTACTGATTCCAAAGATCAGATTAAGAGTATGCTCCTAACTTACAAATAATACCTACTGAGTTTTAACAACTACAACAGTTTTAAACCAGGTTTAACAGTTTTAAACCTGAATCCAGAAAATGGAGACCTGGTTTATTGGTTGTGGAATAAATGTAGCCAGGGCAAGTCCATGGAAGGCTGTTGGTTCAAAAGTGAATCACAGCGTAGTGTAAGATGAAGAGTAGCGACTTAAAGCTAGATGACCGTGTCATGGACCACAAGTTTAATGTACAGCGAATGTGACGCTGCTGTTGTAAGAGGAAGATGTTAGCATGACGCTTCGCTTTATGAATAAAGGTTTTGTAGTTGCCTTACAAGGAGGCGAAAAGACAAGAATGGAAGAGAAATGCAACGGGCCAGAAGACTGTGGAAGAAAGTTTGTAAGAGTAGGGGTTATTTAACAACTGTTAAAATGTGTCTTAATTGTTTGGAGTCTACGTAAAGAGTTTAAAGGGCCCTTTCTTATCTGTAGGGAAAGCCACTAAGTTAGACTTAGCAGTTCATTACCAGAGGCGCAGCGGGAACTGCCAGTTTCGGTGAGGTCTGCATCTTGCCCCAAACGTGTGTCCAGAACCCTCACCCTCCATCCTGGCAACCAGAGAAGGGGGTGTGGGGCCCAGCGGTGGCAGACAGAGGGCGAGATGAGTCTCTCTTTCTTTGAATAGAGGAGCAAGATTCGTGACCGGTAAGAAGGAAGATCTGTCCGGCCCTCGAAGGGGAGCTTGGCCGGCACCTTCATCCTTGAGTCGTCTGCCGGCCGCAGGAGCGGGAAAGAAGGTGGAGGTGCGGGGAAAGAAGGTGGAGGGGGAAAGAAGGTGGAGCGCGGCTCGGGGCTCGGGGCCCTGCAGGTTGGTTCCGACTGAGCCGAGTCCCGGGTCCTCCCGCCTGGGGCGGCGGTGCCGAGACCTGCCTGCTGCCCCTGGGCCCGTGGAGCCCTCAGTGGGCACCGCGCCCCAGGCCCTGTGCGGGCGCCAGTCGGAAATCACATCGGCCGCGCCCCCATGGGTGTGTGACCCCAGTGGGTGCAGGTAGCAGGACACAGGCTTCTAGCTTTTATTTTTGGAAGCCGTGAAGAGTTTTGAAATCGATGCATTCAAACAGACGGGCTCTGGGACTCTGTACGTTTTTGTTGGAAATCGTGACTTTTCCAAGCAGTGGATACACCCAGAGTGGTTTTCCAGCCCTGTGCTGCATCCTGGCAGCATCTGGCAGCAGACACCCGCCACCCTCTTCGCTGACGTGGAAGCGTCTCCTATGCCTTTGGTTGCTAAGGTCACAGACAGGATGGAACCGAGGGGTGGCCAGAGTGGCCCTTTAGAATGGGCTTTAGGGAAACTGGTAGGGTAAATTGGTTTCAAAATACTTAGCGGCACACATGTACATCATTTGTGAAGTTTTAAACCCTAAATTTTAAAATGCTTTCTCTACCTCCCACCCCTGTTTCTTAGCTTTTAATTTTTAAGGAACAGGTTTTCTGGCAGTGAAATATTTATAATAGAGAATTGTCCTCTTAAGGAAAAGGACTCCCTGCCCCCCCTGCCCCAAAATCATTTGAACTTATTTTAATGTTTAATTTAGGAAACTCCTAATGAGCACATTCTCTCTCTTTTATACCCTTTCCCATTAATATGCTTCTCAAAGGATTCGGAATCCTGGAAGGTTTAGGGGTTCATCCTGACAACTCTTTCAAACTTTGCAGCATGCACGTGGCAGCTTTTTCCCTTTATTTTTTGTTGTTTTTATTCTTTATGGTAGTTTTTTGATTGCATGCAGGTGGCTAGAATTGAATTTGAAAAAGGCAGTAGCTAAAACTCGGTCAAGACTTAGTCTTTTTAAAAATATTTTTATTGACAAAACACATACAAACACCAACGTTCTTAACGTACGAACATTCCGTACTTGGTGTGCAGTCAGTGGTTACCAGTGTCCTCACATGATGATTTCTTAGAGTGTTTACATCACTTAAGCCTCTCCCTCTCATTGACCACTAGTATTTCCATCTACCCAATATATATTAATCTTTGTTCCCCCTATTTTTTTTCTTATATCCCTTACCACTCCCTTTCATTGCTCACTAATATTTCAGTCTACTCAATTTATTTTAACATTTGTTCCCCCATTATTTGTTTATTTTTTTAATCCATACTTTTTCCTCTCTGTCCATACTGTAGATAAAAGGAGCATCAGACACAAAGTTTTCACAATCACACAGTCACATTGCAAAAGCTATATCATTATACAATCATCATCAAGAAACATGGCTACTGGAACACAGCTCTGCATTTTTAGGCAGTTCCCTCCAGCCTCTCCATTACATCTTGAATAACAAGGTGATATCTACTTAATGCGTAAGAATAATCTCCAGGACAACCTCTCAACTCTGTTTGGAATCTCTCAACCGTTGACACTGTCTCATTTCACTCTTCCCCAATTTGGTGGAGAAGGTTTTCTCTATCCCTTGATGCTGAGTCCCAGCTCATTCTAGGATTTCTGTCCCACGTTGCCAGGGAGGTCCACACCCCTGGGAGTCATGTCTCACGTAGACAGGGGGAGGGTGGTGAGTTTGCTTGTTGTGTTGGCTGAGAGAGAGAGGCCACATCTGAGCAACAGAAGAGGCTCTCTTGGGGGTGACTCTTAGGCCTAAATTTTAAGTAGACTTGACCTATCCTTTGTGGGGTTAAGTTTCATATGAACAAACTCTAAGACTGGGGGGCTCAGCCCATAGCTTTGGTTGTCCACAGTGATTGTGAGAATATCAGGAATTCTCCAAATGGAGAAGTTGAATTTCCCCCTTTCTCACTATTCCCCCAAGGGGATCAAGACTTAATCTTGACTAAAAAATTAAATTTTTGCTGTTTCCATTGGTTTCTTTAACAGGGTTTAGATGCTGACAGCTGTTTTTGATTACTTTAGTGGGAAACAAAAAATATCAGTTTTTTTTTTCAGAGCTAAAATTGGATTTTCTTTATTAGCAGGCAAAAGAAAGTCCAAGGATTCAAAATTAATCTAGTTAATATATTAGGACTAATTTAGAATATCTAATGCCTAATTCAAAAGCAGGAAAAAAGAACAAAATTTGCAGACTAATATTTTAAGAGAAGTAGCCAGAAGGCCACTTTGTCTCTAAATCATAATTCTTCTAAACTGATCACCTGTAATGCTACAATGTTGAATTGAAGCAACATCCACAAACACAATCTTGCTCATCAAAAACATAAGATAATTTATGTGCTACATATCAAGGTACATTAAAATAATATTTTCACTATACCTTTCCATGTGCTTTTCATTTTTTATGACACTTCAGTGTGATGGAGGAAGACTGGGGCACTTCATAGAATTCTAGCTTTTAAGATCTGGATGATAGATTGTCAATTAAATTGCCTAAAACACATTTAAACAGTTGGAAGTGTGGCAGTCACAATAAGGGACTATCTAAGAATAATGAGAATCACAAAGGAAGCTTTATAGCAACAAAGATTCAGTACTTCAGGCCTTCCATGCGGAAACCTGGGTTCGATTTCCGGACCATACACCCCCCCCAAAAAAGCTTAGTACTTTGGTCAAAATGTATAATGTATAAGAAATCAACATATTATAGTTTACTTGTTAACCAGCTGACCACAGTTCTTAAAAAGTTACTGCTTAAAAATCTGTACCTAGTAACCTTCCAAAATTGCTTTTAAATAAAGTTCTTTAATTCTAGCAATAAACAAAAGGACAAAATATTCTTAAACAATACTGCAGTTTATCAAAAGAGAGTTAAAAAATTTCAACTCATGTCTTTGAGAGTTATAAAAATCAATGTTTTGGCAAAGTTATAAGCATGTTTATAATGTGGTTATTTGCAGAATTCTATAATGTTAATGACAACTATAAGATCAGGATAGGATTTTAAGAAGCACTGAACCATAAAAATAGCCCCATTTTTTACCTGTAGCCCGCACGGGAGGCGCCAGCTCACACAGCCATCTCCAGGACGTGAGGAGTCCACGCCTTTTCTGCTTGTCAACATTAAAATGAGCCTGCAAGGTATTTGTCTCCTCACCAGAGCAGGTCCTCAGAGGTCAGCTGGGAGTGCTGAGACTCCTGCTGGCAGCCCAGCTCTGTGGAAGGAACGCGTGTGAATCGTGGCCTCGGTGAAACGTCCATAGAATGAAAGAAAAATCTATCGCCCGGGGCTGGAAAGGGGCCATGGCCTAATTATGGCACCTGGTGACGTCCACTGATGCAATGACAGTGCCTTGTGAGCAGGGGGCCAGCTCCCTGAATCACGCGTTTAAATTGTTACCAGAGGAAAGTTGTTTTCAAACATAGCACATATGCATTTAGCAACTGTTTACTGTATTTTTTTTTGTATTAAAGAGATCAGGCCAATGCGTTATGACTGATAAGCCTCTCCCACCTCACCCCCATTGACTTTGGTGATTCTCCAGCACCTTGCTCTGAATTTTATTTTCCTTACGCCCCCTGACGATGCTGGGGAATAGACTGGGCAGGCAGCACTTCCCTTTTACAGCTCAAGCAACTTCCTGAAACTTGAGAATTGAGTAGTCTGCCGAGAGCTACAGCGCTCTGAGTGCTCAGTCCAGATCTTCTGAGCTTTTCGTCTAATTCATAATGTCTCGAGGTATCTTAATATCATGTTCTTATTCTGTCTAGAGTCTTCGTATCTTACAGTGACACACACACACTTTCAGTCTGAAAATGGCCCCACAGTGCAAAGAGCAGGGCCGATGGCCATCCTGAGTGCTGGTGAAGGCTTCTTAATGCTCAGCTGAGCCACGCCAGTTCCGCAGGGTGTAAAGTACAACCAGCTCCTGTAAGACACGAAGTCCGCGCAGTACACCTCAGTTCAACGTCACATTGTGACTTTTCTGGAATGGTTGTGTGTGTGTGTGTGTGTGTGTGTGTGTATGTGGGATACGTGTGTGTTTCCCAGGTTATTTTCTGGCAGAGACTGTTGTAATCTGAGGGTCTCATGTGTCCCCGATGCAGAAAAGGAGCCTTTGGGGGCTACAGCCTGCCATTGAGCTGTTTCTCTCCTCTGCCTTTGGTTTCATGGCTCAGCCATGCTTGCCGTGTGGTAGCGCATTCTGTGGGGCGTCCCGCCTCCTTATCTTTCCTATGACTGTTTGTATTCGGGGATCCCACCTGCTCCCCAGCCTCCGCCCTCCCAGTGGAAGGGGGGTTTCCCCATCTGCCAGGGCCCGGAGTCGGCACCTGAATGAACAGTGGCCGAGGCCATGACCTTCCCCCAGAGGCCACGACCTTCCCCCAGTTCCCACGGAGACCCCTGGAAGATCACCACTGGGCGTGCTGTCCACGCCAGGTATCCATGCACCTTTTTAGCAATATTTTCTCTTTTTACATTCTCTTTGCTTTTTGCTCATCTTTTTTTTTACTTTTAAAAAGGAGAATTTGTTAAGTTGCAAGTTTAGAGTTCTAAGGTCATGAAAGTGTCCCAATTAAAGCAAGGCTATAAAGTGTGCAATCTAAGGCATCCAGGGAAGGACACCTCAGTCCAGAAAGCCGATGACGCCAGGGTCTCTCTGTCGGCTGGAAGGGCACATGGCGAGCACGGCACCATCTGCTAGCTTTCTCTCCTGCTTCTTGTTTCAGGAAGCTCCCCAGGAGCATTTTCCTTCTTCATCTCCCAAGGTCTCTGGCTGCATGGACTCTCGTGGTTCTTGCTCACTGTTGTTGGTATTTTATAAACATCTATAAATTTTCTAATTGTGATACATTAATCATGAAGGTTGAATTAACTTAACCCACAGCGCAGCTTCCCTGTAGGTCAGAGAGTTCTCTTATTTCTCTTCACACTCTCTGTCTTTGTCTAGCACAGTAGTTCATTAGTGATTTCACGGGCCGGGCATTTATTTTACTCCCTAACAGAAGTGAGCTGGCCATCGGCTTCTTTAAGTCAGAGACCACGTCCACCTTGTGTCCAAAGGGCCTGGCGTGTAGTGGTGGCTTCATTCAGAATTGTCTGTCAAAGGACTTAGATATGAGAATTAACATCTTCCACAAGTCTGCATGCAGCTTTGGAGATCAGAGGAGAGCTTATTTTAATACATTGGAGATATGAATCTAAAAACCATATGTTAGATTTCAAAAATTTACTATGTTGAATACATTTTAATGGCTTGACTCAGGAAATAACAAGTACTGCTAGACTCTACAAATTAGAAGTGTTTTTGAATTAGTTTATGTTTAAAAATATCATTCGCCTCTAGATTATTGTACCCATCACATTTTAGCTTTGATATTTTGCTGAATGTGGAAGGCTACATCCTGGCTTAGTTGTAAGTAATGTGGATTAAAAATAACTTGTAAACGTCACCAAAAACATCTCTTTGTTGTGTTTTGCTGGTGAAATTTCTTAGGAAATAGATATTTTGGGATAACAGTGGGAGTCTGTCTTTTGTATATGTATTTTGTTACCCACTTGTTTATTTGAAGTGGCAGATCTTGAGGGGATGGGAATGCGCGGCGGATGGGCTGGCACCAGCACAGGCTGGCCACCCGGCTTGGACAAATTACTTGCCCTCTCCACATCTTTAAATGGAGATGTTTGGATTAGATGCTTTTCATGGGTCTTTCCAGCTCTGATATTCTTATTATGTCTAAATACATTGCTCGCTGATAAACATATGAGGCAGACTTTGCAAAGGGAGAAGCTAATATGCCTTCTTTCTCTTCAGGTCCTCCCCACAGGGAGTCCCTCCTCCACCTTGCCGTGAGATGGGGCTTGGTTAAGCTTTCCCGGTTCCTCTTGTGTCTCCCTGGAGGGGCACAGGCCTTGGCTCTGCCCAACGAAGAGGGTGTCACGCCGTTAGATTTAGCTCCACCAGCTGGACACGCCACGCTGGCCGAAGACATTGCACAGTGAGTGTGGCTGCTGGCTCCTCTCTCTCAATCTGTTTCTATAGCATCCGCCCAGCATGATGGAAAAATGGAAGCAACCGAACTGCAGGCTACTGCTGATTTATGTCTACTATTAGCTGTTTTTGTTTGCTTGCTTGCTTCTTTTCTTTTCCTTTTTTTAATAAATTGGAGAAGTTGCAGGTGACAGAAGAATCATACATAAAATGTGAAGCACAGATATACATACAGTCCATAAACAGATACACCTAGTATCTGTGGTATTAGGATTTCATGAAGGGGAGGTGGTTAGGGAAAAAAAAAGTTAGAAAAGACTCCTTGCTGGGACTGTCATGAAAAAAAGTTGAGAAGTACCAGCCTGATCCCTACGTAGCATTTAGGTTTCAACTTAAATATCTCTTCCTCAGAGAGGCCGTCTGCATTGTGCTCATTTACAGTGTCATTTACTCTTTATTTATAATTTATAATGTCAATCATAATATATAATTTTATTTGTGTTGTCATTTGTTTCCTGATCTGTCTCCCTCCTAAATCATGGGCAGGGACTATTTATGTTTTGCTTACTGCGTTACTTCTAGTATAGTGGCCAGGATATAATATTTGTTGAGAGAATATACGTATTTTTTGAACAAATGAGTAGCAGATAAACTCTGTTAAACGAGGTACCCAATGGGATGGTTCTTTTCTAGTGAGATAATGTATAGGAAATAAGTTGTAAAGTTTTCTATGATAATGATGGTATTAGCACTTCCAGTGAATGATGATGTAATGTTTGTAAATTATATTGGTTGAGCCAGGTCATTATTTTCAACTTACTTGGGAAACAGGAATTCGTATATAGTGATTTTCTTGACTTCATATGGACAGAAAAGATAAATAGGAAAGTATATTGAGCATTACAAAGTGCTACTACATATTAAGTATTATTAGAATGGTATTGCATGGTGTGTCAATGGACTGGTTTTTCTTGTTTGGCTCATGGAAATCAGTATAATTAGTATAGATATAAGTGGATGTCAGCATTTTTCTGCTTTTTTCCCCCCTTTTGGGTCAAATGACCACCAGCCAAGAGAAGAAGCCCTTGGAAGGGAACCCCCCCTTTTCTTTGCCCTAGTGTGACCCCACTTACATGACTGAGAAGGCTGGGCAAGAAAGCTTCCGTCAGCCTGGTCAGTGTGGATAATTTAGGGTTCCCTGGAGATCCTAGGAGCTGATTTCTTTATTTATCGATACTTTTGTATCTTTCTGTTGTGTCCAGGAGCCAAAGCTATTATGTGATTTAAAAGATTACATTTCTAATAATTCCATTCATGGAAGGGATTAGAAGTAGAGTGTAAACTGGGTTTGATAGTGTGATGGAGCTTTCGTACTCCAAGTTTGCACGGTGGTCTTATTGCTCAGACTCAGAGTTCATCCAGCTCGGTGGTTTGCCACTGGCGTGGGGACTTAGGTCTAGGAGGTGATGGACTGCCTACTCCTTATTATTGTTACGGGTTTGGGGAGGTGCCCCAAATCTTAGGTTGCGCCTGCTGTTTAAGGATGTCTTTCTATCTCTCCGTGGCGTGGAGAGAACATCTGTATATCAGAAGAATAATATATTTTTGTAAAACAAGCATTCAGTAACAAAGTGACGTCACAGAGGAATGGCAGCGGGGCAGACTGCTCGTTCTGGGGCAGGAGGAATCCGGGGTGGTCTGTTGGGGTATGCCGGCGTGCTGAGCTGGGCGTTCCCCGGGGCGTAGCGGGCTGCTCCTGAGGCCCCTTTGCTGCTGCTGTCGCGTGACTTGAGAAGTTATCTGGAATATGTGATGCTGATCGCTAAGCCTACATGCAGCTAAGACATATGCATTGCAAAGTGGAACAGAAAATAAGCTGATATTCCAGAATTTAATTTGGGATTATTGTTCCTTCGTTTATGAGTGAATTCAAGAGTACAGCACAATCGCATTTATGCATTTTTATAATTTGCGTGAGGAAATGATTTACGCCAGTCTTAGCAGTGTGTTCTGAATGTCTCACTTGTTTGTACCATCCAAACTTCACCGTGCTCCCTAGAGATAGCTGTTTTCCACTGCAGTGGCAACCTCAGCTGTCGGCTGCCAGCTCATTTGTTCAGCTGCATGTGGCCCCAGTAAAGCGAGAGGCAGCTTTTCAGACAAGGAGGAGAACGAAATCCTGAAGTAAAGTCGGGTGTTGAAAAGTCCGCGGAGTTTCCTAATAAACCTTTGAGGTATATAATGTATGGAACGGCTTTCCGACAGACAGCGTCCTCAGGTGGAGGAGGGAAGGTGGCTTTCTCAGTACCTGTTCATGTGCTCTTTCGTTTTTACTGCTTGTGGGCGACTCTGAGCAGGATCGTTTTCCAGTTGGATTTGCCACGGGCAGCGAGGGTGCTGGGGTTGGGGTCGGGGTCCCTGGGCTGTGAGTGGGTTTTAATTTGTTAATGGTCCAGCTTTCAGGGCAGATGCTCCCCAGACTTGTCCCGCGTGCAGCTTGGTGAAGATGCCCTCCTGCAATTTGTTTACTCGTCAGAGACACTGACCTTGACATTCAACCACACGAGCCAGCATCTGCTGGAGGCCGACATTAAGCTCTTCAGGAAGTACTTTTGGGATAAAGCCTTTCTTTTCAAGGTTGGTGCCCAGTTATTCTGGGGTACATCCCGATGGAGGGTGCCAGGCGTCGGTGCATGGGTTGGGGGACAGTGTTTTGCGGGGAGGGTAGCATTTGTCTTTCCAATGAAACCTTGAAGAACATTGGATTAGTAAACGGCTCAATGGAAAGATTATTATATATTATTTTGACAGTAGAAATGATAGCAACTTGTTTCCTTTATGTGAACCATCCCCACCCATGGTTGGGTTTTAATATTCTAGTATTGGATCTATTTGCTAATAGTTTATTGACTGCATGACTATTCATGTGTAAAGCAGTCACATTTAGGACTATTTAAAATGTTTTCTTATGGCTGAGAGGTGGTTCAGCCTGTCTCCCAGCACACAGATTCTCCTTGAACAAGAACTGGTCACGCAGTTCTTTTTTAAAAAGGTGAGTCCACTCTCACCACCATACCCCAGGCCCGCTGGGGTGCCGCCACCCTGTGATAACCTCAGAGCTGATAACAGTTCAGTCTCATTTTTTTTTTGGTAGAATTTGACAGAATATAAAGAAAAGAGCATATTTACGTTTTCCAGTTGTTACTAAGCTGCACGTTCCTGTGAGTAGAAGTGCTTGGCCGGTCCAGTGGCCGGTGCCTGCTGGGTTGATGGAGTTGGTGACAGCTCCTCTGGCCTTCTCCCTGAGTTCTAAGCACCTGTCAATAAGCTGCAGCTTTCAGGACTGTAGAAGTTTATAAAGTAAAACCTCAGTTTAGAAAAAATGGGTGCTGTCATTTTCCGCAGTTTTGGCTTTTGTGAGATGCTTGTTTCATATAAATAAACTGAAGATTTTATCAAATAATTTTATATATCAAATAAATATTGCTGCTTACTCCATACAGTGTTTTATTTAAATAATCCAAACAAAACATGCTCTTCAGATTAGGGACTGCCTCCCTTTTCTGAGTTTTAGGAAATTTGGTGGATAAATACTGACAGTAATATTTCTTCATTTTGCCGAACGATACCTCTTATTTAAAGATACTCGAGTTTTCAGCAATCACTGTTACTTCTCACCATAACACCCAGTAGTGATTATTTAGGTCAGGCTGAGGCTTGGCTTTTCTAAGCAGCATTTCTCACCGTCAGCTCCTCTCCTGCAGACCTGAGGGAAAGAGCTCCGAAGGGACACTCAGAGGGCAGCATGGCACATTGTGACAACCCCCGAGACGAGCAGAGCAAGCTCTGTGGGTAGCAAAAGTTATCGAATCATCACTTCCTTATAAAGCGCCCCCTTTGCTAGGTTGGTTTGTGATTTCTCATACCATGTTTGAATAAATTACCTGGAGAAGATTTGTGATTAGTATGTCTGTGATGCTTCCATAGTTTATTGTAATGGGCTTTCCAGTAACACGGACCAAATGGAGATGGATTTCTACTTTTTGTGAGATTTTAAATTTATAAGAAACACTTGATCACAGACTCCATTAACATGGAAGAGTCTTGTGCTCCAAGTTGCAACATTCTTCTTTTTTCCTCTCTACCCCAGGTGGGTGGTTGGGTAGTGAGTAGGGGACTGGAAAGGGAGTAAGGCCAAACTTTATGACAGCAAAGCCAGGATTTCCTACCCAACCACATTTTTCTGTAGTCTTACTGAAGTTGTGTGGTGCTACTTAATTGGTTAGATATTATTTTAAGTGCAGGCAGCTGGCTAGATGTCATTTTTAAAGGTAAACAGGTGGTAACTGCTATCTAGGCTGTCAAAGCTTTACAGCTCTGAATAGCACGTATGAAAATATGTGTAATATAAAGTACTCCTGCCTTACTGAACTGTACGTATGTAAAAGTCTATTTTTACATAGCGGCTGGAGACAATTGCTTTGACCTGAGGGGTTGACCCACAGCCCCGGCCACACCTTCTCCAGGGGAGGCATTTTCAGGCTCAGGGACCGGGCATGGCTCGGTGGTCAGTGGCCCCTGGCATGACAGCTGCAGCCTCACCTTGCTGCAGAAACCTGAGTTTGCTTTACCAGGTACAAGCTCTGTTCAGGTGATCCCACTCAGGGACCACGCTTGTTCGGAGTTGTGACGGCTCCGTGTCAGCACAGCACCTTACGGTTGACGGCGGTGGCATGCCCATTTGTCATAAATATTAAACGTTAAAAATGACAGGTTGGAGCTGAATGTCCAAACTGTAAGGATAGCTATTAGGATAGTAAATAATAGGCAAAATCCTAGCCCTGGGAACAGAAATTTCATTGAAATCAATTTCCAGAGGGCAAAATCGAGACATTTCCATTGACTTTTGGCTCAAGGGTGTGAAAATGTAAAATTGTTTCATTTTAAACCATTTTTTAAACTTTTAAACAAACATATTAAAATGCTTTTTAATTTTTTAGTTATATCCTCAAAACAAAGCTTTAACTATTTAGCAGAATGCTAGTAGTTTAGTTCTAGAACCTGGCTAAAATTAATAGGGCACTTAGGAGATCTAATTTTTTAAAAGCTGTGTCTAAACTCTTTGCGTTTCATAAAGATTAAAATTAAGTTTTAGTATAGCCTCTATTTACAGCAACAACAAAAAAGTAGTATTTCCTTATTTCCAATTTTATTTTGTAATCAGAAAACCAGCCTATTGGCAATGCCTCTCTCTCCTTGAAGAGGGGTTTGGGGTTCAGGTTGACCCCCCAAACCCGTGGAGCAGGCTCAGCCTGTGCTGTGGCCCCCTGTCCAGCCCTGGTGTCTTGCTGTTGTCTTCTCCGCACTCCCAGTGCAGACTGCTCTCTCTGTCCAGCAACCTCAGGTGTGCCCTGGAAGAGGGAACACAGGGTCGCTGGTGTGAATTAACTGCCCATGGCAAGGGGGTGACGAGGCACTTCTCTCCTCCTGTTGCTTTGTGGTTTGATAAATCGTGTGTATTTTCATGTTGTTTTTGCTCCGGTCCCAGGATGCTGTTCTGAAAATAGTCAACGAGATGGGTTCCTAATACAGTGAGCTTAATAGCATGGCATCAGGGGTCTGTGTGCTGTGCGGTCACCCACCCAGGGTGGCGGATGGACTTATTTTGGAACATGCACTCATCCCTTTTCGGGCTATTTTGCCATTTGGTGCATCGACGCCTGATTCTGTCTCTTCGTATTTTCACTCACTGTAGTGAATCCATTTGAAAAGACAATACAGAGGGTCCCAGAGGGCAGTTTTCCTGCTGTTTTTGGAAGGCTCACCCACTCAGCCTGGCCCGGGACAGCCTGCCCCGGAGTGTACCAGCTTGCAGCCCCAAGTGTCCTCTTCTGGTCCAGGCTTGTCCAGGGTCCTTGGAGGTCCCTGCGATTTAGAGATGGACAGGGCTGGGGGTGAGGGTTGGTCAGTCTAAGTGGGCAAGTGCAGAGAACAGCCATCCTTGTTCTGCTCTTGAGATTTTCTGCCCTCTGTCCTCTTTCCAGTTCATGAGTCCCGTTCCTGAGACCCTTCTGTTTGTTGAGCTGCTGAAACAGTAGAGGGTTAGTAACAGAGGACCAGGGCTTCCCTGATTCCTCTCACCTGCCATCCCGGAGCCCTGGGCCTGTGCCCTCGTTGCAGCTTTGACCTACCCTTCCTGGGTCTTCCCACACATGCACCAGACCCGTCCCAGCTTTAAGACCCTTGATCGTGATTTTTAATCTCTTTGTTGCATATCTGAAGCCTCAGATGGTTTTCAGTTATTTTTTTTCCTTCATTTTTAGGCTCTTGAAGAAAAGCAAGAAAGGAAGCCAGAGGAAACACCAGCCCTGCCCTCCCGTGCTGCAGGAGGAGGTACACCTGCTTCTCCTCCACCTGGGCAGAAGGGCCTCAGGAGCACGAATCAAGTAGCAGTTGAAGTGCACGGGGAAGTAGAGCAGGAACCAAGGGGCTCAGAGGCAAAAGCAGGGCTGTGGGGTACGCAAGGCCTCTGGGACTGCTTGTGGCAGCTTCTTATTCTGTGGCATCTGCTGAATGCCGTCTGCCTGCCCTCGGCCAGGTCCTCCCGTACGCCTGTCTTCGGGGCACGCTCCTGACTCACGGAGCTGAGTCTCCAGTGCCCCTTCTGTCCATTTATCTGGTCCCTCGGTCAGCCGTTGGTTCTTTGGCTCATTCGACCTTTGTGGCTTGTAAAGAGGGTGTTTGGGAAACTATGAAGGTGAATTTGGTGACACCACCGGCATGCCGTGAGGGGCCGAGGCTGGACGTTCCTCAGGTTACACTGTGTCCTGCACAGCTCAGAGTGGTCCAGCGTGGCAGCTGAAGGCCCAGTGAGCGTGCAGAGGCTGAGTGTGCAACTCGGTCGTGGTGTGAGTTCACGACGAGAACGTATTCTCTGTAGCACTGTGTCACTGCTCTTTGTCATACACATGGAACCTTTTTTTTTTTTAACTTTTAAATGGTGTGATATAACATATATACAAAGCAAGGAAAGGAAAAAGCAATAATTTTCAAGGAACTCTTCAACAAATGTTGCAAGACAGACCCCAGAGTTCATCATGGGCTACCGGTCCATCCTCTCAGACTTTTCCTTCTAGCTGCTTCCTTCTTGGAGGCTGCAAGGAATATATATATTTTTGTCATGACTTTTTTTTCTTTTTTTGTGAAAAATAACATATATACAAAAGCTATAAATTTCAGAGCACAATGCAACAATTAGTTGTAGAACAGCTTTCACAGTTTGGTGTGGGTTACAATTCCTCAGTTTTCCACCTGGAATCGTTTAGGTGCCACACTTATGCACAGCACCCGGCTTCATTTGCAGGAGCATTGTACGTCCTCGTTTTCTTCTGTCTGGCAGTGTGGGCATGCAATCCTACTTCATTTAAGGTTATTTCCCCTTCAAAGTCTGTCCTGTTAGCAAGTCCCACTAGCAAACATGAGATTTTATTCTCAGGAGCAACGTACCCTGTTCCTGCGTTTTTCCTATAACTTGTCTGGAATGAATCCTGATTCCTGCCCCTTTACTCCCCCCATCCCCACCTCCCTCCATCCCCCAAAACCCCCCCAGAAAACCCTATTAGAGTTGTAAGTGTCTGACTGGTTCTCTAGGGTAGTTGGAGCAAAGGTTTTATTTGCTGAAATACATTTCATCTTGCTGTCAGTTACTCTCCTTTTGCTTTATATTTTAGTACATTTTATTGAT
Source organism: Myrmecophaga tridactyla (assembly GCA_004026745.1). Taxonomy (NCBI): domain Eukaryota; kingdom Metazoa; phylum Chordata; class Mammalia; order Pilosa; family Myrmecophagidae; genus Myrmecophaga; species Myrmecophaga tridactyla. The sequence goes on along the minus strand of PVIY010018217.1, from coordinate 19,603 downwards.
TTTTGTGTTTTAAAATATATGAGAGGATAGGGCTATATTTATTTGGGGGTTGTTATGTAATCTATTAATTAATTGCAGGCAAGCTCAGGGGATGACAGACTCTGGTTGTCAGAGGGTCTGGTCCCGTGGGCCGGGCCACTGCTCGACTGGGGAGGGAGGGCGCAGGGCAAGCCCCTGTTCCCTGTCAGTTAGCACCTGCCACCTGCTTCTGATTGGCAGCACAGAACAGTTGCTTTCCAGGTATTTGTCAGGAAGTGTAATCTTGAGCTGTTTTGCCCCTGTGCCCATTTCCTTGGAAAAGGAGTATTTGTTGTGAGTCACTGAAAGCCTGCAGGCCCGTCCACGCTGTGTGTGCTCCTGGGTTTCGCTTGACCAGTGAAGGCTCCCGCCCGGATGGCATGTCCTTGGGGTGCCGGTGCAGTGGCCTCTGCCCCCACCCCCACGGGTGATGCTGTTGGCCGTGTGGCGGGAGCCACAGCCCACCCTGGGCGCCAGAGGAGGTGCTGGGCTGCACCCCGCTTTCCCCTGGAAGACCTGCAGGAGAGACCGCCTTCTGGTCTTGGACCTGGAACAGCAGCTTCTCCTGCGCTCCTCTCTCGCTTTTCCTGCCGCGAGTGTCCCCTAGCAGGTTTCTTGCCTCTAGTTGGCGGATAAAAAACATAGAGTGAAGGTTCAGGCCTGCCAGTTGCAAATGTCTAGGGCTCTTCTCACTGTGTTTTTGTGTTATCCTTATTTCTTATTTAAGCCTCCAGGCTTGTTTGTCCTTTTTTTAAAAGAAAAAAATCAACTTCTGATTTTTATTTTGTCATCTTGTCTAGTTTGCCTCCTTTGTAATCCACCTTCATTCTAGTGTAGAACAAGCTGAGCCCTGAATTACTCATTCTGAGTTCTTCCCCTTCATGGGCTCACAGCTTGGTTGAGGCAGAGAGGAAGGCTCCCTCAGCCAGCGTGATGAGTGCTCCGGAAGTCTTGTGCTCACCGCACCCTGAGAACTCTGCAGGGGTGGGGGCGGGTGGTGAGGGGAGCTTCCAGGAGAAGACGACCCTGGAGCTGTGACCGGGTCGGGGGAAGGGAGTTCCAGATGGGGGGACGCGTGCAGCACAGTCTCCAGGACAGGTTGGCGCACTGAGGGCTAATATGGGCCCCTGCGCAGCCCTGGAGCCCAGCTGCATGCTTGGGGGTCGAGGAAGTGCTGGGAACATAGTGGGGGTGGGGGTTAGCAGATGGTGGGGCAGCGTACATGAGGCAGGGGGCTAGAAGCCTGCCCTGGCAGCTCTGGGAGCTGTTTTAAGCAAACTGGATTTTAGAAAGGCCACTAGGATGACAGTAATGGAGGATGGGTGGTAGGGCCAAGCGGGAGTCAGGGGACCAGCCAGGGGCTGGAGAAAGCAGTGCAGAAGGGGCCTGTGGCCCAGCCATGCTTGGTGATTAGAGAGGCAGGGGTGCGTGGACACAGCTGGCCTGAAGGCGCGGGTCCGGTCTGGTTCTGCAGGGAGGGGGAAGGATGACCCCTCCATTCCTGGAGTATGTCCCGGGGCCGAAGGCAGGTCTGGCAGTGGACGTCCTCGGGTCTAGGCAGGTTGACTTGGATGGTTTCTGAGACAGTCAAGTTAAAATGCCCGGCTGCTAACTGGATCGAGGTGGCTCAACTGTTAAGCAAAAAGATTGAGACAGAAACCCAAGCCCTCCAACTTCCAGTAATGAGTGAGTGTGTTTTGTGGCCCTTCTAACAGTGTTTTCATTTGTGTGTGCCCCCGAGGAGATGTGGGAACCTGCCCGCACAGTCCAGCAGTGAGCAGTGCTCAGCCAGAGCCAAAGTGGCCCTTTCGTTTTTGTTCATTCATGAGCCACGAGCAGATTCAAGTGGAAGAACAAAAAAATGTAAACATAAGCACTTCGTCTCTTTTTTCTTTAAACCCCAAAACAAACTTTCTTTTTGAGATCCAGTAGGAAATTCTCCAATCAATACAGCAGCCTTTTCTGTCCCTCCTGGGATAGTAGACAAACTCTAAGCTTGTATCTATAGTTGTAATTAGTCTAAAAATATAATAAGTTTAGCCTGGAAATTAACTGCTATCTGTGTTGGTATGAAAAATTATTTCATTATTGCCTGTGAACCAGTTATTTTTCCAGTAATGAATAATTGTAAGTCTCTCAGAGTATCAGGAAGTTATTCCAAATGAATTAAATGGCCAAAAAAATCATCTCACTTTTAATATTTTCAGATTAATAAGCTATTTATTAGTATTTATTAATCTACCAACTGTTCCTGTTTTGTCCCTTTCCTTATGTGATCTGCCTTACCCTAGGATTTCCTGAAGATTACAATCTTGGGAAATATTCTGTGGCCAAATAAGTTAGCAAATAGCGTAAGCAAAGCTCCTACCTTGGACAATGAGTGCGTTTAACGTTTTATAGGTTCTGCCAGGTCTCACAGAGCCGTGCCCTGTTGAGCTGTGCTTAACCCAGAGTCCTGTCTCTCCTCTGATTGTGGGAGAATCCCTTTCTCGCAGTTCCCAACACCTCATGGAACTAGCCTGTGGAATGTACTTTGGAAAAATGCTGCTCTTCCTTACCCACCCAGCCTCCCTGTCTGTGGGACTCATCTCCTCGTGTTTCACTCATGCCCAGGTTCTCTCCATCCCTTCCAACCACGAGGCCCAGGTGGGCGTTTTGCAAACCCTGTGTTGTCACCTCGAACATCAGACCAGCCATGTCCCCGCCCCCTCCCGCCCCTCAGCCTCTGTCCTTTGGGAGCTGTGACCCTGCATCTGCTGAGCCACGTGACAAGTTGAGAACTATCGCCATCCCATTTACCACTATGGAAATCCAGTTTTCTTTTTTTATTATTTTGCAGCTTAAAAAACCCTCTGTGTGATTTCACGATCTCAAATTTTGTGCCACTTGTTCTTTGTTGACTTATCCCCATAAATTGTCTTCCAAATGTGAAGTAACAAGGACATAAGGAGTTGAGTTGAAATAAGAGATCCATCATGAAGGACAAAGGGCCAGATCTTTTCCTCCTGGGTTGAGAAACAACTCCCACCCGCCTCAAAGGGGTGCCTACTTTCAGTCCGAGGCAGGAAGAATCATGGGTCAGCACAGAAGGCCCTGCCTGGGCAGGCGGACGTGGCCCTGCAGACGTCTTTGCTGATCCAGTCTGTAAGCGTTTGGTGTTCCCTGTGTGCCAGGCACTGGTCTCGGACTGAATTTGTGGACTGAAGGTATCTTTTTTTCCTTCAGTAATCTTCACTGTTTGAGATTTTATTTGTGGGGGCACAGGAGATGTAAAAGTCTATATTATATAAGTATGTCAAGTATGGATTTAACAAATGATTCCACAGTTACATTCCTAGGTACGTCCCTAAGAGAATGAAAGCACGCATCCACCCAAAAACTTCTACAGAAATATGCATAGCAGAAATATGCATAGCAGAAATATGCATAAGCAAATCTGTAGAGCTGAGCGCGCGTCTCCTCATGGACATACCTTCTGCTGGGGAGGGAGTTTCTGGAAATGAGAAGTCAGTGTCCCCTGTGTTGTGGGTGTGGAAATGGCAGCACAGCGTGGTTGTGCGACTTGCTCGAGGTGCCAACGTGTGCCCATGTGGTCAGAACTCAGGTTGGGTCTGTCCTCTTGGCCGTCCCACTCCAGAGCACGCGCTCCCTCAGTAGAAGGCAGCATCTTGTTGGCCCTCTCACTGCTGGTCTGGAGTTTCTCCAGCGTTTGTGTGGTGGAAAAAGCACAAACGGTGGGTCGTTGCCTTGAGATGAGCTGTGCTCCGGTGGACTAATCTGTCTCCTCGTCCTCAGGACCGGGCGGTGGGAGCCCTGCATGCACAGGCGTGTGTCGATGACGCGCAGCAGCCTCAGACGGGCTTTGCTCAGAACTGCAGCTCTGCCGTGAGCCGGGTTTTGAGCCTAATGAGTGTGGCTTAGCCGTGCTTCCTTTTCCAGAGAATAGTGGCAGGGAGAGGGGGTCATGTAATGCTTCGTAGTAAGGCTCCTATGAGAGATGCTTAGAGAGCACCTTGACAAGCATCTGCAGATAAGTGGGCCGTTTTACGAATGGTCTCTAATGATGAGCGCAAATTATAATGTGCTTGTAGCGGATTTGGTGGTAATGACCTTTGTGTTGAGATACCAGAGAGACGAGGTAAGCAGACTTTCCCCCAAAACATTCTTTCGACGAGGGTGCGGGCTTCTCTGTGTGCTCGTGGTGAGTGGAGTGGGATGAGCTGAGTGCTGTGGTGAATTCCACTTATTTGAATATCTCCTATGTGAGATAATTGGAAAACAAGTGGTCTTTTATCCACACAGAATTTCCTTTCTAAGCTTTTTCATTTAAATAGCGTAATTAGAGGGCTTTTTAGAAGAATTATTGATTATGCTTCAAATGTCTTGACAAAATTCAGGTCTTTAAACTGAGGTGCTGGGGGATTTAGGACAGAAACAAGGCAGGCTGTTCTGTTCTCAGTTGGATAAACATTAAAATAGGGTATTTTTCCACTTTCAAAACAATTAAAAATCATATACAGAGAATATACCTACTAGCCTTGGGAAGTGATTTGTAATTGTTTCTTTCTTTTCTTGGAGGGCTCAGACTTTTTGTATTTCCTTTAGAGACTGTTTTTACTGTTTTTGCCAATCCGCTTTCTTCTCCTGATCATTTAGAGGCTTTGTCATTTAGGCCCAAGGATAAACACAGATATCAATCAGATATGATGCTCATTTTTTATACAATTATAATAATAGTAGTGCTTTCTCATACATGCATTCACATTCTGTACCTCACCTTCCCACTTTCTCACAGAATTAAAAAACCATAGTATAAGCTGGAAAGAATCTTAGAGGTCATCTGGTCAACCCCACTGTGGGTTTCACTTCAGAATTCAGAGGTTGCTCAGAACTCAGGATGCTACAAATTCTGTTTCACATCTGGTGGGGTCATGTTGGCAGGCTGGGGTGGGGGGAGGCAAACATTAAACTGAACTAAGGATTCTGATCGAGTTGAAGTGAACTTAAGTTGAAAATACAGCTAAGGAGCGTCTTTCCTGAATTGAAATAGAATCTAAGTTTGAAGTTTTAGGGACATAAAGCTAGTCCTAATATAGAATTGAATTTTGTTTTCATCTTCGGAAGATGACTTTTGTTATCTTATTCAAGCAGTTGATTAAATCAGGAAAATAGATCCTGGCAGGAATTTGAAAGATAGTGATTAGAGCTTCTACTTAGTTGATAAGTATAACCAAATTTGTGGACTGAAGGTATCTTTTTTTCCTTCAGTAATCTTCACTGTTTGAGATTTTATTTGTGGGGGCACAGGAGATGTAAAAGTCTATATTATATAAGTATGTCAAGTATGGAGTTAACAAATGATTCCACAGTTACATTCCTAGGTACGTCCCTAAGAGAATGAAAGCACGCATCCACCCAAAAACTTCTACAGAAATATGCATAGCAGATTATTCATAACAGCCAAAAAGTGCAAACAACCCAAATGTCCCTAAACTGAGGAATGGGTAAATAAAATGTGATATATCCATATGATGGGATATTATTTGTCAGTAAAAAGGAATGAAGTACTGATACTTGCTACAGCATGGGTGAACCTTAAAAACATTAGGACAAGTGAAAGAAGTCAGTTATAAAAGACCACATATTGTATGATCCCAGAATAAGCAAATCTGTAGAGATGAACAGTGGGTTTAGTACTTGCCTAGTACTCGGGTTGGAGGGTAAGTGGGAAGTGATTGCTGACAGGTGAGACGTTCCTTTTGGGGGTGATGAAATCTGGTAGAATCGACTGTGATGGTGTTTGCACACTCAGTGAATGTACTAAAACATTGAATTCTACACTGTAAATGAGTGAGTTTTATGGTAGGTGAATTATATCTCAATAAAGCAGAATTAAACATAATAATGGAGGAACACACACCAGATAATGGTGGTTACATTGATATTTTTCTTAATCCTATTCAAGTTTTCTTTACTTTTGTGGCTTAAAAAGGATGTTATAAATAACTTAAATGAAAAACTATATTCAAAAAAGATGCCTTCAGTTCTTTCTGCAACAATGCAGAGGACAGACACAAAACATGGTATTCTAAAAGAACACATTGTGAAGTTGTGTAAGGACGAGGATTTCTTCACGCTACAGTCCCCCCACCTGCTGTTCGTTAGAGACCGGTACAACTTGTAGAATTGAATGGAATATTGAGATTCTTGGACTCAGTTTGATATTTCTATAAATAATTGTCTCGTATCTCCCAGCCCATATTCGTACCGGGAAGACCAAATGATGGTTCTTAATTAGTATTCCCACTTAAAAAAAAAAGAATAATTGAGACACTGAAGCAGAAGGTAAAAGTAGAAGAGACCATGAGTTAAGAGCAATGGGTAGTTTCTCAACTTGGTTCCTTTTGCCATTTTCATTCTCTGGCAGTTGTAAATTGGACATATACACCTGGATCAAAACATTAAAGCAATACCTGGAAGCGAGGTGGTTTCCAGTGAAACACCATACATGATTGAAAAAGCAGGTGTGGCTGCTGGGCATAAGAGCTGGAGGGGAGGGAGAAAGCAGGAGGGAAAAGTCTGCAGTTCAGAAGTTGTGCTGCAACAGTGCTAGCACTGGAAGTGTTCGAATTCAGTAATTCACAAAGTAAACCACATTCCCTTCACCGTCCCAGTCCACGCCTTGCTTAGGGCCAACCCACCACATCGCATTAGCCGTTCGGGGCCCTGAGCTCTGGGAAGAGGAGAGAAGCACCATGCAGCACCAGTTACGGGCCAGGTGCCTGGTGTGTGGCACCAGGGTTACAAGTGGTGACGTCAAATTGATTTGGACTGAGCCATCCCAAAACTCACAGCCCTTGGGGAGAAAAGGGCTTGGGGAGACTGAATGATTTCTTTTGCATCCCTGGGAACCTGGGGCTGCTCTAAGGAACTATCTTAAGGATTTGTTTTTGTCGTCGGTGGAGCAGACAGCCAGCTGAGACCACGGCCCTTTCCCAGGCAGGCTTCTGACCCTGCCCTGGAGGTCTGCACCATTTGTGGACTTGGCTGGGCCCAGCTTTGCACCTGAGGGTGGGATGCGGTAGCCGTGATGGTCTGGCTGGCTCTGGTTAGGATTCTTCTTCCTTCCCAGGTGTGGGGATCAGACAGCACAGTCAAGCGGGAGTTAGAGGAGAATACTGAACACTCTGTATTTAGGTGTGAGCCTTTTCTTTGCTTATGTCTAGGCTTTGTGATCCCCTTTTAGGAGACATTAAGACTTGTGGACAGAGTGGAGAACTTGAAGGCAAATCTGTTTCTTAATGAGACACCTGGTATTAGCCTTACAGCAACGTACTTTTTAGAAGCGGTGTTTGCTGGTGCAGTGTCACTGGTGCACACAAGTGTTAGAGATTATTTCTTGTTTCATTGTAGTTTGGCAGTACAAATGTGCTCATCAGGCTGGGTAAGTCTGATTTCAAGGTGATCCTTACTTCTGGGTGGGTCTTGAAGGCAGGACTGACAGGTCTTTAAAACAGAATAGCTTGGAGTTACTGATACCATTATCCACTGAAGGTTGCGATGAGTGGTTTGAGTGCGCTCGGCAATTGCTGGTGCCGTGGGTGGTGGAAACCAGATCCTGTTAACTTTGCAGAAACTCTCCTGGAGCAATTTAATTAACCTCCGCCAGAAGGAATGCCAAATTATTTGAAAACTCTACGATATAGTTCTCTGGAGCCTTAAAGATACATTATTATCCTGAATCTGCACACAGTCATAAATATTTTTAGTAATTTTTGGGTAAAGACATTATAAATCTGTACTTTTTTCATTGATGAAGTATATTTGATTCAAATTATGAAGATTTCATTGTTTTAATATTGTGGGTGGCATTTGTTTTAAAATGAAACAAAATTTCAATAGAGTTTAAGGAAAAGCGTTGGCCCGGGAGTGTGTAAAGATGGGCTTATGTGGCTTTTCGGGGGGAATGGGCTGAAGGAGCTGGGAACTGGGCACAGTCCCAGGGGAAATGCATCCTTTTTATCACAAACGGGAGCACCAGAAGGTACAGTTTCTACATCAGCAATGCTGAGTGAAATGTAAACTGTTCTTCTGCATGAATGCTGTGCAGAGTTCTTTAGAAAAGCAGTGTCATTTGTGCACCTGCAGTCTAGCATGCAATTAGAGGACTGAACTGTCGTGGGCAAAATCAAAATGTGTGTGACTGTCTTGAGGTCTATTAATATACGTCTGTGGGAACTTTGGTCTTATTTTCTTCCCCTTCTTTTTGAAACCTTTGTTGTATTTTCCCTGCACGACTCAATTTCTAAAGTTTTGATATATGTTTCAAAATGTGACAGAACAGGACCCCGTTGTGCATCTGTAGTGTGGCAAACACCATGCCAGGTGTCTGCATATCAGTTTTCTACATCTATGCAATGGGGAAAAAAGCTTTATTTTAGCCTTGTTTTGGGGGACTGGAGCATTTAAGTAGCAAGCCTTTGAAGGCTGAATCCCATTTTGACTTTGCATTTCCAGCATTGCTAGTGCAAATGCTGCTTTGCTGCCACCTGCAGGCAGTGTCTGGGGTGTGCAGGCGAGGGGGGCTGGGGCCCCGTGTCCGCTAGGGCCTTGCCCCACCCCCCATTGAGCTCAGTTGATATGACCACACAAAATTGAGGTTATCACCTTTATATTTTTCACTGTAGAAGCTAATATGCATTGTAATGTGCATTATAAATTCAAAAGCAATATATTATCATGGAATGCAAATATATAATTACTAGTTTGATGTAAAGCAAATTCAAAGTTATTGTTACAGAAATTTTAAAAACACATCACGACAAATGAGCTTGCTGGCTTCTCTGCTCCATCCTTGCCTTGTTAGTTTGTTGTGGGGAATCATCTAGAGCCACACTTTTTTCTAAGCAGAGACGTGGATGAAAGCTCCTGAGGCTGTTGCCAGGCAGTAGCAAGAGCTGGGAATAAAGGCATTGAGTTTTGAGGCATTGTGTAACTTAAATAGACAGGAGTGGTTAAGGCAGAGGGAAATGGCTAGTTAATGCACCTACTGGGAAAACGAGTGGGGTTACCCTAAAACCAGCATCGGGGGGTGGGAGGCAGAGAAGCCAGAATTTGGGCTCCAGAGAAGCCCTGGGGTCCCACAATGTTTAATAAAAATTAATAAAAATTCTGGGTGTCTTTTCTAGGGCTGTCCAACAGTTTGGTTTTTTCACCAGTCCCAAACCTGCTGCTGGCAGTTATTTAGACAATAGCGACTCTCATGTGCAAGCTGATTGTTTGGGCAGAGAACCAGTCAGTCAAGCCACAGAGAAAAATAGCCCCTTAACGGACCTTCCTGTTCATCCCAGAGCGTCCCGACAGCTCCTATTTCCAGGGAAACCTGTATTCAGAGAGAGGCCGTGGGTGTGCGTGGGGACCGGTGCTGCCCGGGCTGGGGGCCCAGGGGCTCTGGTGTTCTCTTCTTTCAGCCCATGTGGGGAGAAGCCAGAGCTCCCCTAGGAGGGGCTGTGTGCTTTGGAAAGCTCTTCTGAGACACGTGAGATCTCTGGTATTTGAGGAGATGACAGGTGGGATTTCCCCAGGTGGGTCCAAGTCACGCCCATTGAGTCCGCGCCGTTTTGAAGAACGTTTGGTCATGAGCAGCCTCTACTCTGAATCGGGGCTCTGATTTATTCTAATGGTCTTTCCCCCCAGGATTCCCCCTGAGCTCTCCTGGGCTTGTTTCCTTCTTGGTCCACACGAAGGACCCCGAGCGTGGGCAGCCAGGCCCTCAGACCCTCCGCTCTGCGGAGAGCCTTCCCTCAGAAGCAGATCAAAAACCCAGCTCAGTGCAGACGGCTCTTCGGCTGCAGATTTATGCTTGTCTAGTTTCTTTCTTTTTCTTCTTCTGCTTCTTCCTTTGCTTTGGACAGAAACTCCCGTCAGCAGGTCCTGATGAGAATTATTCTTTTTTGCAGAGATTAAGAATTTGGTGTCTAGCAGATCCTCGCCTGAAAAGGAGGATGTAAAGGTAATGGTTTCCTCCCCCTTTCTTCTTTGTACTTTAATCCAGAGTTAAAGTAGAAATGAAGATATGACGGTAATAAAAATAGAAAAAAATTGGGATGGTCCCCAGTTGAATTTCGGTATAACTTGAAATTCAGTTTCCTTTATCAAATTTGCAATCTCTCCTCTATGAGCAAGCCTAGCTCTCTCTCCGGGCTGTGGCTGTAGATGAAGGATGACAATGAATCTTCTAAAGCAAATTTGTGCTTGAAGATTGGTACGTTTGCCAACAGTGTGATTGCAAGGGTAAATCTGGGAGATATTTTTGAAAATGAAATAAGCTATGAACAGCTGTCAGGTGGTTTTCAGCTTAGGACAGAGCCCTTCCTTATTTTTCACTATTAAATAGTATTAATTAACCACAAGACTAGTTTTTTGTTTACATGTGGTAAGACACGTAACGCCTTATGGCTTTACTGATGTTTTCCAAAGTTGTTTGTCCAGTTTACAAAAATAAACAAACATTGTGTGTAGCATATATGTAAGTTAAAAATAAAAACCCACCTGACTTTTTCTTTTTCAGTGTGTTGAAAGCCTAGTGGTTCAGCCAAATGAACATGAAGACCAGGACAGCTCAGATTTAGGTATGTTACAAAATACTGCTTTCCCATGCACTCAGTGGCTGTCACTGACCCAGGGGAAAAGATGCGGAAAATAATCGAAAATGAAATATTCCTACCTGGGCACCTACCTTGTCTGTTTCTTGAAATCCACCCAGAAATAGTTTCCTTGCACAACAGTTGTGACGCAGTGACTCTAGGGTTGGTCTCCATTTACAATCCGAAGAAACAAAACAAATCAAACCAAACAAACAAAGCAATCAGAGCTTTTGCTGAGTGGTTTTAGGCTGAACCAGATGGCGGCTTGGACTTGGCACCATGATGTTGTATCCCCAGGCAGCGTGAGCGCTGCTCGCTTCTGTTCCGGGTTGAGTAGCTGGACCATCGGTGCAGAGGAAGTGACAGAACTGATGCTCTTAAGTTCTACTCGGCCCCCAAGTCCCCATGCTCACCACTCTCCCAGTTTGATAGCCGGTGGGTCCCTTGGATCTGAGACCTCCTGGCCTTTGAAGAAGCTCCAGTGCTTGTCCTAGGGTTGGGTGTGCAGTGAGTGTCCTCTCCCGGGTGGAGGGTGTTTCCTCTCATGGGCTGGAGCTTCCCTCTGCTCCCAGGTCACAGATCTCGGGAGGCACCTCCAAGGTCTTTCCCCATGAGGTGTGCAGAGCCTGGTGACGCCGTGCTGGGTTTGAGGACACAGACGGTGCCAGCAGCAGGGGCCTTGGCTGGGCCCGTGGCGGTCTGTGAAGCCCTCGGGGGCACATGGGTCTGGCCGACAAGGACCTGGTGAACGGGGAGAGACGCACAGGCTTTTCCAGCTGGTTTCTCTAGGTTGGGTGAAGAAGACGCAACTCACGCACCTGGAAACACCCGGTTCGAGCAGCTTTAGGGAGGTGTGGGAGCGAGGTGGAGGTGGTGGCTCGTTGCTTAGGCTGCGGTGAAATCAGGGAAAACCGAGACAACTCCCAGAGTGAGTGAGTGGCGAAGGTGGGTGGCCACTGAGCCTGGGGGAGCAGGGACTGCACGGGGCCATCGGAGTGCTGTGGGCACGTCGGGCGGATGCACGATAGATCAGGGCAACACCTTGGAAACCCTGGCGGGCAGGGGGAGCCCTGCAGTGTCGGGTGGCTGTCACTGGTGGCTTGGCCACACACTGGGGCTCGACCTCCCCGCGTGGGGAACGACTGAAATTGTGCAGAAACTTAGACCCGCGCCAAGCAATCTGTGTGCCGTAAGTGCTCCTGCTATACGGGTAAGAATAGTAACTTTCTTCCAGGAGAAGAGGGGAAGAGGAGGGGGAGATTAAAGCAGGTATTTCTGTATAGATGGCTGCCGTGGGTCGCTGAAGCAGGACAGGACATCTGCAGGTGGCATCGCGCTCCCAGGGGCGGCAGCTTCGAAGCCGGTTGACTGGGCAGGGGAAAGTGGGGGTGTGGGCTGCTGAAGTATTTAAAAGTGGGATTATTTTAATTTTAGGCTTTAAAAACTCCATTCTCAAAGTGGCATATGTGGGGACACAGCCGGTCCCCTGGCCTCAGCGTTTCTCGGGAGGGTCATCGCGACGCAGCGCCCCGTGGGAAGTCAGTGACACGCGTGTGCAACTTCAGGGCAGTGATTTGTGCACAGGGCTGTGGATACCAGTTTCTTGTACTACCATTAGTTATTTTATTACTTCAAATTTGGGGAATTAAAAAAAAAAGCCCCTTGCCTTTATGCAAAATAAAATGGTAATTTTAAATGAAGCTATTGAGAGAGCTTCTGCCTGGTGTGTGAGGAAACGTGGGTGAAGGTATGCGGGGGTCGTTTTGAGTCCTTGCTCACTTGTGTCAGTCGAACTTGTGTGCTGTGCGTTCAGTGAGCGCCCAGTGTGGCCCAGCAGATGTCTGCGACGGAGGGCATGGCCTCTGTCAGCGTTGTCCGAGACGGTGGCCAGCAGCCACCCGTGTCCACTGAGGATGGCATGCGGTCAGTGGGATTGAGCAGCTGGATTTTAACTTCATTTAATTTTCTCATTTTGGACAGAGTAGAACCAGAGCAAGTCCCTTTGCATTGTTTTTATTTTTAATCCTCAAAGGCATCAAGAATCACTCTGCCATTAGTCTACACTTGAAAATGTCTGCTGGTTGTAGGAACAGTGTCTCTGCTGGCCACCGCTGGCCATCATAACAGGTGTGTCCTGGCCACTGCCCAGCACCATCTGGGAGCAGAGGCAGGAAGAGAGCTGGGGAAGCATTAGCTCTCTGCAGGTGCTGTGAGGCCTGGCACTTCACTCAAAGGGTGAGGATGCCCCGGGGAGGACGCCCTGGGGGAGAGGACGCCCTGGGGGAGGGATGCCCTGGGGGAGAGGACGCCCTGGGGGAGAGGACGCCCTGGGGGAGAGGTTCCCCTGGAAGACAGGACCCGCTGAAGGAGAGGATCTGATTTTCTTGCTGCCACAGTGAGTGCAGGCGGGATTCTTGGCATCTGGTGCCTTCGTGTTCTAGGCAAGTGGAAGGAGGAAGGGGCAGGATGAGATGGGCAGCATGGACAGTAAGGAGGAATCCCAAGCACCTGACTAAATGGGATTAAACCATGCATAGACCTTCAGTGAGCAGAAAAACTGTGACTGGCCTGAGTTAACCACTCTCCCACAAACTGTACTTTTAACAGATTGACTCTAAAAAATACGATTGGTTGGTTTTGACTAAAAATTAAGATTTCCAGTTGAAAGTTAAGTTCCTGCTTGAGGAGTGTGAGGCAAGCCTGCCAGGGTCTCAGGGTGATGAGAAAGCTCCTGTCGGGTGGGCACCTGGGCTAGTCCAGTCGTGATGGAGGGCAGCAGGCCGGATGTAGTGACTATTCTGTAGCAGACTTTTCTGTAGTAGTAGATCAGCCATGGTTTACATTGGACTAAAGGTCATTTGAAATTTACTTGGCTAACTAATGAAGGGCTGGTGAACCGAACATGTCAAAACAAGAACATGTGGCCATGTTTTAACCCCCCCTCCCAGGGAAGGTCAGAGAGGAAAGGGGAGAGAGGGACGCGAGGGGTGGTGGTGACGGAATTGGCTGGCACCATCCTCCGTGCTGGGGGGTCTCATGTCTGGAAGTTCTGGGCAGGAAGCAATGCTGCGTCTCCTCTTCCATGGCTGGTTGGTAAACAGTGGCTTGGCAGAGGGCCAGAGAAGATTTGAAACATAGTGTCTTGCTAAATAAGCCTTTTTTGGGAAAAATAAATTACTTTTTTATAATTATAGAAGTCATATATCTTCACAGTAGAGCTTTTTTTTTTTAAAAAAAGCCCTATAATTTTTTTAAAAGCACATATATATATATTTTTTAAAAGCCCGATAATTCTTATACCCAAAGACAGCCACTAGTAAATGTTGGTGTGTTTCCTACCAATATTTTCCTATGCATTTGTTTTTTACAAGGTTGAGCATGTTCTGCTTTATTCATTTAATATTTTATAGTATAAATAAGCTCCTTTTTAGAGGCTAGTTTGTAATGACGCTGTATATTTTTCTGTAAAGAACATGGGTTACTTGGAAAAGAAGAAAGGGGAAATGCTGAGAGCTCCCACCCCAAGTTTTGCAGCTACTTTTTTTAACAGTTTAGTTATTCTAAACTGTTAGAAATCCTCTGACCAGTTTATTCTTTATACATGATATGAGAAAAAGAAACCACTGGGTGGGCGTTGGGGCTGGAAGGGTGATTGTAGGGAGACCAAAGCTGGACATGGAAGGACGCCCAAATTGGTATTGCAGGAAAAGCCACCCAGACCACCTGGGAGGAGGAAGCAGCAGAGACGGGCAGAGCAGACAGCAGGGTGTGGAGGGCTGCGGGTTCTCAGCCAGGAGAGGCTGGCCTCTTGTAGGCCACGGGCCGGCCCAGGAGGGAGAAACAGCGCCCCCCAACACGAGCCAGGAAAATCATCAGCGGGGGAACCCCTAGAGGCGGATTAGAATAACCAAGAGTAGCCCCTCTCAAACAGAGAGCCAGGTGTGCTTTGAACTCTCACAGGCCCTCCCCTTGCTCACATGTCCAACGCAGGCCCTGGGCACGGGTCTCCGCAGAGAGCTGGGGAGCGACCACGCGGGCAGTAGTGACACTTTCGCAACAACCGAGGGAGTAGGACCAATTAGTCATTATTTTCTTCTTGTATTCAACGAAAGCTTGGAGATGGAAATAATGCTGTGGCGTTACAAAAGCTCACACAACAGCAATTTTAAGCTCCCCCAATAATAAGGTTTTGAAATGGTTCCAGAGGGGATCTTAAGCGCAGAAAAATGAGCTTCTGAGCCCGTGTAAGCGGGAGCTGGCTCTCTGCAGGCTATCCAATAATGCTTGTGTATCTATGTTGGAATCTTAAGACGGTTACAGTGAAAAAGTGGAATGTAAATGAAAGAAAATAAAAGAAAAAAGAGAGGGAGAGGGACCCTCAGAAGAACTGTTACTCTTCTGAAAAATAAAAAACTTCCAAGCCGAATTTTTGGCAGATCTCTCTCTATGCCCTAGGCTTCAAAGATTCTGTGAATTCCTCCCCCCGCCTTTTTTCTGGCATCTCTCTACCACAAACTAAAATGTACCAGTAATTTGGTTTAGTTTTGAAGCAAAGGGAGCTGGGATGGAGAAATATTCCAAGATCATTGGCAATGCAAAGTTATTTGAATAAATTCTGCTACAATTATTTTTTCCTTTTTGTTCACATCAATTAAACTTTCTTATAGTGGTTGGTGAGGTTTTAAAAAATTTTAGTACAAAAATGTGCTGATAGTGGAATTCTGCTGAGTGTACTAAGCTCAATTTGGTTTTCTTATGATGAATTGTCAGATTTTTTTAAAAATATATATTTGTGGCTTCTCCTCGTGGAATGAGAATAAACTTTTTCTTTCAATTAGATATTTAGAGTATTTATTAAAAACCCTTATTCATAAATTAAAAAAATAATTTGGGGATTTTTAAGGTAATATGTATAGTAAAAAAGGAAACATGAAGAAACCCTAAGCCTCATTGGAGTGTGTATTCTATCATATTGGCATCTCTTCTTCTGATTAAAAAAAACAGCACCAACTATGTTACTTTATGAGTCCCAAGTCGAATATGCTGTCTGGTATGGTAGGTCTGCCTATTGTTTGCTCAAGAATTCTTTTTTTCTAAAACACAAAAACAGCCAAATGAAAATTGATTAAGATGAAGAGCTGGTGATGTAGATGCTGTGTTGTCCTGTGATTCTAAACCTGCCTGCCTTGGCTCTTTAAAATGCTTATGTCCAGCTCCTGCCCAGAGCAGTCTGGGTTCTTGGGTCAGGGTGTCCCGGGGTGACCACGCGTGCGCCAGGGTTGAGAGCCGCCGACCTGGGTCCTGGAGGGAGCTCACCTCTGCTCAAATCACCTCTGACTTGCAGGGTTCTCAGTATTTTTGGAATTGCAGAAATATGGTTCTGCTTTGATCTCAACTGATTACAAGAGGAATTAATGCAGGCCCATTTGTGTGGGTTCCCAGACTTCCAGAGAGTATCACCCTGCACGTCACTGTAGATCAGCAGGAAAAAGTGCGGAACTTAAAGAAATTTATGGAAAGAACGTTCGAACTGCTTGAACCTCAATGAGATGATAGAACTTTCTAAGACGAATTATTTTTAGACATTAAGAAGGTCGTAGGTGGCTGTCGTTTGTGGTCACGCAGTCCCTCGTGGGGCTTGGGGTGGAGTTTTGCAGAGTAGGATGAAGGGATGGGTTGATGTTTGCACTGACATCACGAGGGCATTACAGAGGTGCCTGGATTTCAGCACATTCCCGCTTTTAGTACACTGTACACTGTCTTTTTTTTTTTTTTTGCACGGGCAGGCACCAGGAATTGAACCCGGGTCTCCGGCATGGCAGGCGAGAACTCTGCCTGCTGAGCCACTGTGGCCGGCCCTCTTTTTTTTTTTTCATCCTATAAACTAGCTTAATTTCTGAAGTATAATTGAGAGAGGTATAAAAAACGGCAGTTCTTTCTCTGAAATCAAAACTTATTCTTCTCCCGAATAAGATCCTCAACCCCAAGAAACTGGTGTAATAGTACATTCCATTTTCAAGCATCCATTTATTCTGATGTTTACATTAAGTGATTAGATTACATATTTCTATCAAGTGTGAAATATTAAGGAAGCCACAACTAACTTATAAAACATGAAACAAATTAGAAGTATGAAATATATGCTGGAAGTACTGTTCATAAAATTTGTTTTATGGAAAGTTAAAATTATCCCTAGGGATTTCTTCCCTGTTTCTGCTGTTAAAGCAGTTCAGAATACCTGCGTGCACAGGCACTTAATGAAAGAATTGCACTCACAGTGGTTTTTTTTTTGCAAGGGGCTTAATTTCAGTGTATGTTTATGTGAGTTTAGGCATGCTTTTTACCGAGTTCCTAGGAGTTAAGGGACTTTTGACCAATTAAGATTCTGGTTAGCTTTTATGTCAGGCAGTACAAACTCTAACAATTTACTGTGGCAATTTTCTTGAGCTTTTGGAGTGACTAATTTGGAAGAAATTTTTGATGAAACATGGCCCCTTACTTCAAGCATGGGTAAGAGGCCCAGCAGGGCTTCTCAACAATATGAGACTGCTCAGCAATTTGGGTAATGAAAGTTTAGGGGAGAAGTGATGCAATCAGCGGTTGACCAGGAGGTCTGGTGGTAAATAGTCTGTTGTTTCTTTATAACATTTAACATAACAAACAAACAAAAATCAGGGGAGTAAGGAGTGAAGTTGAAGACATCGAAAACTTGTGAAGAAAACTTTTCAGAGGCTAGCTGGATTTTATTTAGGTTCTCGAGATTTGTTTGCCAATAAAGTTTTAGTTGATCTCAACAAAGTAAATTCACCTCTCCCATAGGTGCCAAATGAGAGTTTCTCATTGCAGTTAACCCTGGAGAACCCATTTAACCCCAAATAGACTCTGTTATGAGAAACTATAACTTAGCATATAATCTTTTAATGTCTTATTGGTTCCCTCAGGGTTACATGATAATTTCCAATAGCTTTAGCAAAAGGAAATAGAGTTTTATGCTTGGCTTGATTTCTAAATAGCTGAATAAGTGATGCAAACATTCTTTTGGCATTAATTCCACAAACATTTAATGAACATAGGTTCTAAACCTTTTGCCCCCATCCACAAAGCATTTTTTAAATAAACTTTATTTTTAGAACTGTTTTAGATTTACAGAAAACTTGCAAGATAGTACAGAGAGTTTCCTTTTATCTTGTACCAATTTCTGCTATTATTGACATCTTATGTGAGCATGGTACGCTTGTTACAATGAATGAACCAATACTGATACATTATTATTGACTACACTCCATATTATTCAGATTTCCTTAGATTTTACCAAATGTCTTTTTTCTGTTTCAGGATCCCACCCAAAATACCACATTATATTTAATCATCATATCTCCTGAAGCTCCTCTTAGCTGTAACAGTTTCTCAGATTTTATTTGTTTTTGATGACTTTAACCGTTTTGAGGAGTACTGGCCAGGCATTTTGTAGAGTGTTGCTTGTTCGGGATTCGCCTGCCGTTTTTCCAATGACTAAACGGGGGCTGTGGGTTTTGGGACCACAGAGACAAAGTACCATTTCTGTCACATCCTATCAAGGATATGTACTATCAGCATGATTTATCGCTGTTAGGGCTGAACCTGGCGGAGGTAGTGCTCGCTCGGTTCTTCCATTATAAAGTTACTCTTCCCTCTCCCCTTCCGGTACTGCCGTAGGAAGGGAGGCACCCCAGTCAGTCCACACCTAAGCAGTGGGGAGTTGCCTGCATGCTCCTGTGAGGATGGAGCATGTACATTAATTATGTGGAATTTTTCTGCATGGGGGACCTGTCAGTTTACCCCACTTTTAAATTTATTCAGTCATTTATGTTAGTATGATTTATGGATATTTATTTTATGCTTTGGTTGATAATCCAGTGTTACTTAATGTTTTTGTGTGACTCAAATCGTTTCCTGATTTGGCAGGTGGGAACTTGCCAGTTCAGTTGGCTCTTGTGTCCCTCTTACCTACTCCCTACCTTGTGCTGTTGTCCCCCCCCCCCAGGGGTAAACCATCCTGTATGATAATTAATTGTAATTGTACATTGGTCAAAAACCATAGAACTTTATAGTACAAAGAGTGGACCTTAATGTATATAAATGAAAAAAAATGAGGGGTTTGGGAGATGCCAGGATGGAATGTAAAACTTGACGGAACAGTCTGAGTGTGTCACAGATGTATAAAACCACCTCACTGAGTGGGGTGGGAAGCAGAGCTGCCGCCCTCGGTAACTTTGGACATGACTGGTCTGTGAGACGGAAGCAAAGGAAAGTGCATGAGCACTGCCCCCCCACTGATAAAGTTGCGTCCCACGGGGGCCTGGATGAGCAATTCTGACACTGCTGTACATCTGCAGCGGAAAGGAACATTTCAGCAACTAGATGGTGAAATGCGGGGGGCAGGTACTGGGTTAGAGCTGTAGACACAAGTGTGCGCTCCTGTTTCGTTACAGCCAGAAGTGGCTACACCTGGAGGCAATTACAGATGTGTGTACGTGGGTTGGTATACAGACGGGTGTTTCTTTGCTCTGCAGTTTTGAGGACCTAGAAGCAACAGTCCAGTAGTAAAAAACCCTGATCTTGGATTTTAATTCCATTCTCCAATGAAAGGAACCAGAACTCCTTGGAAAAATGACTGATTTTAGGACTGGAGCGGGAAATATAGGAGATGATGTCACCCTCTCACCCTTTTTTTCTAAACCAGGATTATCAGTCATATTTGGGGTGAATTTTAGCTTCAGAGCCATAGAATTAATAGTGTAAGGTTTCTGTTAAAGCTATTTAATTTTTTTGCTCATTATTATACCTCATAGTTACCTTATATGAGTAACTGTATAAAAGTGTTTAAAATATCAAGTTGATCTTTGAATTATTTTTTAAAAATTGATGAAAATAAGAACAAATAAGTTTGTGACAGGAAA